>PVJL010003476.1:0-156741 GCA_004026885.1 Lyroderma lyra
ATAAATCACAGTCCATTAAAAAAAAAAAAAAAAACGAATGGATTCTTACTTAACAATTCCTGAGGGATCAAGTAATCAGGTATCACATTTAAGCCACAGGATAAAAGCATCATCAAAGGTCCAAATTGTTCACATCACATAAAGCCTTTACTCTTTAATAAGGCAGACCCTCTAGAGAGCAGAGTGAGACTAAAAGAGTTAAGTAGCCTGGCAAGTGGAGGAACTGACTGGTATTAGAGCTGACAGTGAAAAGGTAAAAAGTTCAAAGCTAAGGGAATCCTGTTTCTCAATATAAGTTAGTTACTATTTTCTTCTAAGTTATTTATACTTTTTAATTATTGCTTGACTATTTAAGTCTTATAATATTAAATCAAGGTATTTAGGTGATGGTAAGAGCTATTTTGAGGCTACCAAAAAAGAAAAGAATCCAGTATATGAGTGAAAATTTAAAACGCTAAGTGCTTCTAACACCAAAGAATGATACATGAATTCATTAAAATGAATTCATAGAATACATTAATAATATGGATATATGTTTATACAACCCATCCCACAATATTTGGCTTCAAAATAATTTCCTACTACAAGGAAAATCAACACTAATATCAAGAAGCTCAAAAGTCTTACTTATCTAAAAGTCTATTTCAAAACTCCTCTCTATGAGCTTATTCTAGGCCCACACATACTAGGCCTCTGGAATTCCAGTTGTGACTGGCTATCTTCTACAGTTAGTCATTCATTACTAAGTATAAATACCAAGCAAATAACAGTAGATTAAAATGCAAAGGTATAAGCATGTATTTCAAATGCAAATGATAATTCAGACAGGCAATAAATCTAAAACCAACCATCTAGATTTTAGAAGTATCTTCTAAGCAAACTGAATCACCACATTTTTGTATAATGTGCAGTTTTTCCCCAAAATTTGTGAGGAAAAAATTAGGATGCACATTATACAGAGGTAGTGCTAATTCCCTATCTGTATACATGTTCTTAATTCTTTTATTCATGCTTATGAGTTAAACGTGTAACTTTAGAAATCAATAATGATATCCATATGCAAAATAATACCCTGAAATATAATTGTTTTATATAAAAAAATTTTATACATAAAATTTCTTGTACCTTTTATCTGTTCTTGTGTTTTGTAATTATTTGTTACATAAAATTTCTTTTACCGTGATATGTCAAAAATAAATGCTAAAATTCCTTTATAATATAAAAAACACGTACCTAAATATAGACAAATAAAATTTTGAATTGAAAAATTAAAACAAAAGATTTTTTTCCTGGAAAGTTTGGGCCAAAAACATGGGTGCTCATTATATTAATACACAGGAACACAGCAAAATACATAACTCTCCCAAAAGAGCTTTGTATAAGTGTGACATACACTAGAAAAATATATATGATTCAAATTATTTGGAAAGGATTATCTGTCCAGAATAGTAGTTCAGAGAGTCCTTTAGTTTTAATTTGCCATTGGTAATTGATGGCAAAGACAGAATTCAAGTGAGAACTGGGGAAGCCCACCCTATTCATATAAGCAGCCATGATGCAATTTCTAGAGAGGAAGGTTAGACAGGTTATATCACTAAATACCAAACTTTTTTTAGGATATTAAAATCCTAATTGAGAATGAAAATATAGTATATTCTATTTGAAGACAAATACAAACTGCATTTCCTAAGTAGAATGAACTCTGAAAATAATCAAAATTATGGCAAAATGCATTTAATCAGCAGAGTGGTATCAAACAAAGAACATCTACAAACAGAATTTATGTGTACTCTTAGCTGGGAAAAAAGAGGGGCGGTTAGCATGAAAGAACATCTTCACAGAAAAATATACAACCAATGAAAAGCAACCAACTTAAAGAGATGCAGGAAGCTAAGCGAAGCTAAAAGAAAGTGGCTGAACTGAGAATTCTAAGTGTCTTGGAGGCTGTTTCCATCAGTGAGTTATCAAAGGCATGAGATGGATCATGCCTATACCTACAAGAAGGAAAATATGCAGAGGGCAACCACAGCTATTTCACATTTCTCTTAAAACCCAGGGTATCTTTTCCAGGACCCACCTTCAGAAATAACAAGCCACCCACACCAGAAAATATCTGTAACAGCCAAGGCTTTAACAATACAGTTCCTGAAGCCTGCTGACAACTGTCACCCTAACTGCCTTATCCCCCACTGGGCATCATCACCATGGTTGGGATCCTGGTTGGATCCACATCTTACCTGTGTGACTCTGAGCAAGTCACATCCTTTCCAAGCTTTGCTTTCCTTATCAGGAAAGTGGGATGACAAAAGCTACTTCTGTAGGGTTGTAGAGATAATGTCTGTAAAGCACCTAACAATCTCTGACACATAGTAGGTGCTATAAATATCAGCTGTTATCATCAATAGCATTACAAAGACTATTCAGGTAATTCGCACACAAAAAAACTGTTTTATAATTCGCTAATTACTTGTTTTGTAAATCAGTTTTGTTTTGCTTTTAAAAAGGTCACAACATTATCCTAAGATGTGGCATCATCAAACATAGAAGTTAATTTTCTAAATATAAAACCAAGAAATAAAGACTGTCAGCATAATTCATCAAAATAAAAACACACAAAAGGAGGGAGGAAGGGAGGCCATAACATATAAATTTAGCCAAACAGGTACCCTCATTTAACTGGATTTGTTTGATCTTTCATCAGTTTAAAGAGGAAAACAGTATACTGCAAGACACAAAGCTCTAAGCAGACCCAGTTTTTTTTTTTTCACTGTTAAATTTACTGGGGTGACACTGGTTAGTAAAAATTACATAGATTCCAGGTGTACAATTCTATATCATCTATGTGTTATGTGTTCATCACCCAGTTCTCTTTCCATCACCATATTTGAGACTCTGTCCCTTTTCTCCCACCCTCCTCCCCTTTACCCTCTGATAACCACTACCAACTATTGTGTCCATAAGTTTGTGTTTCTTTGTTGCTTTTAGCTTTGTGTTCCACAAATGAGTGAAATTACATGACACTTGGTTTTTCTGTCTGGCTTATCTCACTTTGCATGATAGTCTCAAGGACCATCAATGTTGTCATAAATGGCCCTATTTTATCTTTTCTTATGGCTGAGTAATATTTCATTGTGTACATGTACCACAGCTTCTTTATCCAGTCATCTATCAAAGGACATTTTGGCTGTTTGCATGACTTGGCCACCATGAATAGTGCTGCGATGAGAGTACATAGTCTTTGTGGACTAAGGGTTTTAAATTTGGGAGGTAGATACCCAGAAGGGGAATTGCTGGGTCAAATAACTCTATTCTTAATTTTCTGAGGAACCTCCACACCCTCCTCCATAGTGGCTGCACCAATTTACATTCCCACCAGTGGTGTGTGAGAGTTCCTTTTCTCCAGGCTCTCCAGCATTTGTTGTTCCTTGTCTTGTTGGGAATAGACATTCTCACAGGTGTGAGGTGGGGTCTCATTGTGGTTTTGATTTGCATTTCCCTGATAGCTAGTGAAGTTGAGCATTTTTTCATGTGTCTGTTGGCCGTTGGATGTCTTCCTGGGAGAAGTGTCTGTTCAGGTCCTCTGCCCATTTTTTAATTGGGTTGTTTTGTTGTTGAGTTATACAAGTTCGTTATATATTTTAGATATTAGCCTGTTACCAGAGGCATTGCTTCCAAGTATTTTCTCCCATTAGGTTGGTTGTCTCTTTGCTTTCTTGATAGTTTCTTTTGCTGTGCAGAAGCTTTTTAGTTTGATATGGTCCCAATCCTTTATTTTTGCTTTTACTTCCCTTGCCTTTGAGGTTAGGCTCATAAAGTCCTCCCTAAACACAAGGTCTATGAGTTTAGTACCAATGTTTTTCTTATATACAGTTTATTGTTTCAGGTCTTATGTGTAGGTCTTTAATTCATTTTGAGTTAAATTTTGGTATACGGTGACAGTTTGCAATTCAGATTCCTTCTTTTGCATGTGGTTTTCTAATTTTCCCAGCACCATTTACTGAAGAGGCTTTCTTTTCCAAACTGTGTAGTTTTTGCTCCTTTGTCAAAATTTATCTGTCCAAGATATAGAAACAATCCAAGTGCCCTTCAATAGATTAGTGGATAAAGAAGCTGTGGACCATATACACAATGGAATATTACTCAGCTGTAAGAAAAGATAAAATACTGCCATTTGCAACAAAATGGATGGACCCTGAGATCATCCTAAGAGAAATAAACAGACAGAAAAAAAACCAAGAACCATATGATTTAACTCATATGTAGAATATAAAACTGAGAGTGACAAAGAAAAAACAAACAAAAAAAACCCCTCATGGACATAGTCAATAGTTTAGTGGTTACCTGGGGGTGAGGGGGCAGGGAGTGGGAGAAGAGGGAGTGGGAGCCAAATACATGGTGGTGGAAATGGAACTCACACTGGTTGGTGAACACATAATGCAACAAATAGAAGATGCACTGTAGAACTGCACACCTGGAACCTATGTAATTCTTGCTAACCAATGTCATCCCAATAAGTCTAACAATAAAAAAATATTTAAAAAATAAAAATAAAATACCTCACAGCAAAATAAAATAAAATAAAATGCTAGAAAATGTTTGGGAAAAAATTGTTTTTAAATTATCTGTCCAGGGGGGTTCCCTGGTGGTGTAGGGGCTAGTCTTCAGCACTCTCACCACCACCGCCTGGGTTTGATCCCCGCTTAGGGAACCACCCCGCCCCCCCCGCCAAAAAAAATTATCTGTCCATATATTTGTGAGTTTATTTCTGGGTTTTCTATTCTGTTCTGTTGGTCTGTGTGTCTGCTGTCCTGCCAATACCAAGTTGGCTTGATTACTGACGCTTTGTAATACAGTTTGAGATGGGGAAGTGTGATGCCTCCAGCCTTAATCTTTTTGCGTGGTATTGCTTTGGTGATTTGCAGTCTTTGGGGGTTCCACACGAATCTGATGATTCCTCTATATATTTCTTAAAAAATGTCTGTGGGAGAGTGATGGGAATTGCGATTAAATCTTTATATTGCTCTGGGTAATGTGGCCATTTTAACTATGTTGATTCCTCCAATCCATGAACACAAAATGTCTTTCCATTTCTTTGTGTGCTCTTCAATTTCTTTTAGTAGTGTCTTATAGTTTTCAATATATAAATCCCTCACATTCGTTAAGTTTATTCGTAGGTATTTAATTCCTTTTGTTGTGATTGCAAAAGGTATTGTTTTTCTCATTTCTTTTTCTGAAGTTTCGTTGTTGGTATATAGAAATGCAATTGATTTTTGTACATCGATTTTATATCCTGCAACTTTACTGTATTTGCTTATTATTTCTAATAGTTTTTTGGTGGAGTCGTTAGAATTTTGTATATAAAGGATCATGTCATCTGCAAAAAGTGACAGTTTAACTTCTCTCCCAATTTGGATACCTTTTATTCCTTTCTCTTGCCTGATTGCTCTGGCTACAACTTTCAGTACTATATTAAATAGCAGTGGCAACAGGGGGCATCCCTGTCTTGTTCCTGATTTTAGGGGAATGGGCCTCAGCTTTTCCCTGTTCAATATGATATTAGCTGAGGGTTTCTCACATATGGCCTTTATTATGTTGAGGTACTTAACCTCTACACCCATTTCATTAAATATTTTGATCATAAATCAATGTTGTATCTTATCAAATGCTTTTTCTGTATCAATTGACATAATCATATGGTTTTTATCTTTTAGTTTGTTTATGTGGTGTATTACACTGATTGATTTGTGTATACTGAATCATCCTTGCGTTCATGGGATGAATCCCACTTGATTGTGGTGTATAATCTTTTCAATGCAATGTTGTATTCTATTTGCTAATATTTTGTTTAGGATTTCTGCAGCTATGTTGATCAGCGATACTGATCTATAGTTTTCTTTTTTGTGTTATCCTTACCAGGCTTTGGTATTAGGATTATGTTGACCTCATGGAAAGAGTTGGGTAGTAGTGCCTCATCTTCAATTTTTTGGAAGAGTTTATGGAGGGTAGGCGTTAGTTCCTCTTTGAATGCTTGACAAAACTCATTGGTAAGGCTATCTGTTGCTGGTTTTGCCTCTAGGGAGGTTTTGGATGATTGTTTCAATTTCCTGACTGTTGATTGCAGACCTAATTTTTTAAAGCAACAACTTCCAGAGTAATACTACAGTCAGAACAAAGTTACCCTAGTCCCTTTTATTTTCCACATTTATGCTTTTACGGAGAGATCTAATATCACAAAGACAACCCTAAGTCACATTAAGAATCAACAAAATTATCTTTCCTGAGCTGAACAGAGGCATAAAAAATTAATGTATTGTTCAGAAATAATTTCTACATTTTAAATCATTTTTTGTCTAATCTTCAGTTAGTCAGAATAGAAAATTAACTAGAACATACTACTTTCCAAAAAACTCTGTTAACCGAGAATTTAATGTAATCTTAGAAAGCTTTGCAATTACACCAAGACCTGTCCAAATTATTTTCATTCCTAAAAGCAATGTACAGACATAAACATAAAACTTACTCAGATTTGCTGTCGTGGATTCTAAGTCTGCTATTAACCCAGGAAGCTGCTGAAGTTGCTCCTGTAAATCTCTCAGGCTGGTCTTCTTTCGCTCCCAGTGCGCTGAGAGCATAACCACTTCACTATCCACCTGCTGCAACACAGAAGTGGAAGGGCAGCATGAAACCAGGTTTCATACACAAGGAAATCATAGGTGGCACAATGAGAGTCGGCTGATGTTACCTTTAAAAACCTCTCTATCGAGTATAGATGACAGGAACACTGAAATTGTTTTTTTCTTAGAAAAGAACCAACTTAATATTCAGTGCAGAAAACCTCAAATTACTGCTTGTCTCAGTGCATCTTAGCCCAGGAAAGAGAAAGTACAGAAATGACCTTAGAAATTACTTCTAAGTATACCCTATTTTTAAGTAAACCCCATATTTGAAAATCCAAATCTAAAAAAATAAAGCAAAAAACTACCACCAACAACTGAAAAGAAAATAAACAAAAACATAATTACTAGGTATTTGGTTTACAAAAGGAATGCATTTAGCAGAAAATTTTCCTAACACATTTAGAATATACTATGATTCAATTTACATTTAACAGGAACACTTATTGAATAAGGTAAAAAGTACTTGTATATGAAGGCATTATTGAGGCAACTGATCCATTCCAGAAAAAGGAGAAAAGGATCTATGTTGACAAAGAAGGAATTCATATATAAAGGATTCTTAATTGCAGTGTGCTGAGATACTAGACTAGCCTAAAATAATTCTAACTTTTTTTCTCCGAAGACTGTAAAGAAAATGACAGACACCAGTTTCTCCCAGACAACTGTTTTGGTCTTAACATGGTGGGAGGGGAAAAAGCCTAGAATAGGATTTAGAAGGAGCAAGAAGAGGTCATCTTTTGAAACATCACCAATGAAGCAAGAACTGTGAAAGACACCCACACATTAGTACAATAAATTATAAAGATGGCAAAATTCACTATATAACAGAAAAAAGTATATTTGAATTATATATGTAAATCAGAGTCATTGTATTTAAAAAAAGACAATTTACACATCCCAAGATTAAGAGTCTACACAAGTTGAAACATGAACACAAGTGATTCTTACTGAATCTCACTAAAGTAAGAAAGGACTTTTAAGGGAATAAAAACATCAAAATAAGATGTGAAATCATTTGTATGTGGAGCTAGGCTGGTGTCTCTACATTGTAATACTCTAGGGAATTCACAACATTGAAATAAGAGAACTAAGCTACAATACAGAGGTTAGAAAGCTGCCACATTTCCGCATTCCGTCTCCATCTCCCACAGCTCCCTCCTTCAGCTCGCACTGGAGAGAGATAAGAGCATCATCTCTCACACACAGGCCTCATATGAGCCAGGAGACGACCAAACTCCACTCAAGTTGCATTTCTCATTAATTTTGTAGACGTAAAACGGCCTATTGCCTTCTGGTTTTAAAAAGATCCCAAAGAGTAGTTAAATAGTACTGAGCAGTGCTAACAGACAAGCTGTGATGCAGTAACAAGAAAATTATGGCCTGAAACAAGAATCTGTGTTCATAAAATTCATTTAAAATCCCATGTGATTTGCACACTACTTTGTTTCAACAGAACCTGCAGGGGTAGGTGGGATATACCACTGCAGAGAGGAGGAAACTGAAACAGAAAAACTAAGTTATATTCTCAAGGTCAAAATGAGCGCAGAAACCAGGATGTCCAACACCCAGTTCAGGTCACCTTTTACCATAGGCAGAGCAGATCTACGCTGGACACAGAGGAGCTCAAGTAGAAGAAATATGGAGTTTAGAGCCTGAGAATTTTGAAAAATTAAAGCCAGTTCACGGGTTAATTTTTTCTTTTCAAGTGGCAGCCAGAAGAACCAGCAGGCTTGGTGGTTCGGGGCTCCAGACTTGACATGGTATTTTTTGTCAAGCAGGTAATTAATAAAGCTTGTGTTGCTCAAGCCGTATGAGTGTGTCACTGAACTGTACCCATCAAGATGTCCATTTAGGAGAGACATTATCAAAGTTTAAAGAACTTTCACAATTTTGATGCAGCTCTGAAAGGTATGGCACTGAGCAATTCAGATGTGATCAACAAGTACACAATGGTTTTGGCAGAGAGCAAATGTCTGAATTTGATGCAAAGACATCAGCAAAAGAAAAAGACGCTTTTCACTTTGTCAGTTATGCTCCTGTTAAGAGAAGATGGTATGAATTAGATGGATTAAGAGAAGGACAGATTGATGTAGGTGTAAGCAGTCAAGATGACTGGATTCATGCAGTGAGGCCAGTCAAAGAAGAAAGGACAGTGAAATTCGATTGAGCTTAATGGCTGCTGTGTCTGACAGAAAGATGATACATGAACAGAAGATAGCAGAGTTGCAAAGACAACTTGCTGATGAACCCATGAATACAGATCAGGGGAATATGTTATCGGCTATTCAGTCAGAGGTTGCCAAAAATCAGATGCTTACTAAAGAAGTACAGAAATTAAAAAGACATAATTGAAAATATCAGGACTCATAATTACCTGTCTTTCATTACAGAATTGTTAAAGACTTCAGTAGGACACCAACAGTTAATGCCACTAGTAGGAAAGCAAAAGAAAAACAAACGCAAAGAAAGCACAGGAATCTAAATGAAGAAGCGTGGGATATGTATACATTTTTGATTCTGCCCTTATTTTCATGGAAACCATTAAGTATAAAGAATTTTGAGTAGCACTCTAAATGACTCAGTGCACATCTAGCAGTTCTAGCAGTCTGTCTTGTCTTTAATGCATAGATTCATAAACTTCTCCCTACCTGCATCATGTCCATGTGCATATTAAACAAAAGCGATGCTAAAAGTGCTTGCCCAAATTCCATGATCTGAAATTGGATCTGAGAACTGCTGGTTCTCTGGATATATAACTACTGTAATGAAACAAGAAAATGCACAAATGATATTCTCTACCTGTAACTGTTACAATTAATCTTTTGATCGTTTACTTAAATGCTTAATATTTAGTCATGGAAACAACCAAAGTATCCTTTATGACTAAATAAAGATGTCATACATGTACACAATGGAATATTAATCAGCTTTAAGAAAAGATGAAATACTGCCATTTGCAATGACATGGATGGACCTTGAGATCATCAAGCTAATAAGCAAAATAAACCAGATAGAAAAAACCCAAGAACCATATGACTTCACTCATATATGGAATACAAAACTGAAAGCAACAAAGAAACAAAAACTCATGGGCACAGTCAATAGTTTAGTGGTTACCTGAGGGTAAAAGTGCAGGGGGTGGGGAGGCAAGGAGAGAGGAGTCATCAAATATATGGTGATGGAAAGAGAACTATCGTGAACACATAATGCAACACATAGATGATGCACTCTAGAACTGTACACGTGGAACCTACATAATTTTTGCTAACCAATGTCACCTCAATAAATTTAACAATAAAAGAAAAAAGAAAATTTATAAATGCCTGATCTTAATTAAACTGGATCTTTTGTCTCTTCTCATCAGTAATGGAAAAAAAAAATCAGTATTTCTGTCTTTGACATTTAAATATATTGAAAATTTTAAAATTGAATTTTATCTTCTATGCCAATTATTTGTTTATTATGATTTTTTATGCAGAGCATCTGAAATGGACAAAAGTATACTTTCTAGTGATTTTCATTGCTGCCAGTAGAAAAAGTAATAAACATCCCAATTAAAAAAAAGAAGATCCAAGAGCTTTATGCAGGAGTCGCAGTTCCCCATAGACCAAGTCTCCTAGCTCGATAATCCAAAGCTTTTTTGGTTTTAGTATTGGACCCCACCTTCCTTGTAATTTTAACCACTCTGATCTCAGTTCCCTTTTTCATTTTTTTGGCTCTTTGAGGATCTTAATTTTTGTGAGCTTAATGCATTAATTAAAAAAAAAAATCTATCCAGTATTCAGGTATTTAGTAGCCACAAAGCTTTCAGTGTATCTAGTCTGCCTTACTGGCAGAAACCTACATTCCCCCCATTTTCAGTAATTTCTCAGGGAAACAATAATGTCTAAATTTCCTAAGTATCACTCCATTCTATACAATTATTATAGCTTCAGGAATTTAGGTAAATGGTAAAGAAAGTCAGACTAAATTAATTTAAAGTCAGAATCACGGAAGTATGTTTGATTGACAACAATAGCACAGAGTATGTAATCTTGGCTAATAACAGCTCTAAGTACATGTACCAAACAATTTCAGTTACAAGTCACTTTTATTCATTATACACTCTATACATAGTGCCAAAAAATTATTTGCTCTTTAAGTGAACTGAGGATTCTAACTGAAGTTTTTATATTTATTTGCTAAGCAAATTAATCATTTTAGGTAGACTGAGCAAGTTAAGCTTTTGCTCAAATAATCAGAAATTCTTAAATAGTGGGTTAAAAGAAACTGCATCTTATAATTTACATTTACTATACTACAAAGGTATCAGACTCAAATTCAAAGCATTATACCTAAATGAACTAAGTATTTATTGAGAATAAAAGGTATAAACTCTCTAAGCCTAACTAAATTTCTTGACTGAGACATTATGGAAACATGCCTTATTTAAGGGATTTCATAATCAACTACTAAATTCACTTTCAGATATCCAGTAAAACATTTTAATACAATTACAAATTACTTAAAAATCAGCATTTAAAATTGCAAAAGGATTCCCACAAGTAAAACATTAACCAGTAATTCTTTACCTCTCCAGCAGATGCACATTCTTTTGCTCTTCTGTGAAGTGCAGCCCATGTATCTTCATATCTAAGAAAGCAAAAATAATTCAAAATTAAAAACATTTATTTAAAAATACACTAAAGGGGAACCTGGACATCCTATGATGCCAGAAAAAAAAAAAGCTCAAAAAATAATGGGGATATGTTACAAGGACAGACTGCAACCAGAAGGGGCTTGCTTGCAATGGCCAAACGAGGGAGAATTTGAGCAACAAAATAAATAATGGTTAAAAAATATAAATAAATAAATAAATAAAGGTAGTAATGGGCTACAACTCAAAGAATAAAACAAACTTCCATGAACTCACAGTTATGTAAATAAATAACTGAATAAATAAATGGGGAGAAGAAAAAAAACTCTTCTTTATAACAGAATTCCAGTGAATAATTGTAGAAATAATGATAAACATGGAAAATTACTATTTGACAATAATTTTTTCAGGTAATAATTCTAATGGGTGCTAAAATTAATGGGTTAAATTTTGAAGAGAAATGGGATATTTACATAGTCTCTAAGTATCTCCCACAGGACACTCATTAATTATAAAAGGGGAAACAGTATTAACAGTGGAGACACTGGGCTGACACTTTCTTAACCAAGTGATCAACAATAAGGAGAAACATCATCATCATATGCCCACTGATAGACAGGGAAGGATGCAACATGACTCTTCTGGTACGCTTGCCAAAAAAGCACTAACTTGAATTTAGTCATGAGAAAAAAAAAAGCAAATAAACCCAAACTGAGGAACATTTTGCAAAGTAACTGGCCCGTACTCTTTTAAAAAAGTGTTGAGGTCATGAAAGACAAAGACAGACTCAGGAACTGTTTCAGGAGGTGAAGGAGATATGGTGATTAAATACAATGTGTGATCCTACACTGGAACCTAGTCCAGAAACAAGGGCATTAGTGGGATGACTGATGCAATTTCAATAAGGTCTATAGTTTACAGGCATACCTAATTTTATTGCACTTTATTTTACAGCACTTCACAGACTTTTTTTTTTACAAATTGAAGACCCATCAGCAAAAAGATTACAATTTGCTTTTATTATGATACTTGTTTTATTGCAGTGGCCTGGAACCAAATCCACAGTATCTCCAAGGTATGCCTGTATTTATCAATGTTATTTTCCTATTTTGATGATTGTACTATTGTACATGATCCTCAAAATGTGAAGCAATAATTGACAGAATTGAAGGGAGAAACAAACATTCTCCTATAATAGACACTTCAATACCCCACTCTCAACAATGGATAAAATGACCAGGCAATATAAGGAAAGAGAATTTTAACACAACAAACCAACTAAATATATACAGAACATTCTCCCCAACAACAACAGAATACACATCCTTCTCAAGTGCACATGAAGCATTTGCCAGGGCAGATCACGTGCTAGACCACAAATTAAGTCTCAATAGATTTTAAAAGGTGGTTATAAGAAATCTCAATCTTTTCTCAGTTTGGCTGTGAACCTAAGCGTGCTCTAGAAAAATAGAGTCTATATTTGAGAGAGAGAGAGAGAGAGAGAGAGAGAGAGAGAGAGAGAGAGAGAGGGGGAGAGAGAGAGAGAGAAGCAATCACAAAGGAAATCAGAACATAGTAAGACATGAATGAAAATTAAACCACAACACACCAAAATTTAAAGGAAATAGCAAAAACAGGGCTAAGAGGAAATTTTACAGCTATGTAGGCTTATATTAAACAGAAAAAAAGATCTCAAATCAACAGCCTAACTTCACAACTTAGGGAACTAGAAAAAGAACAAACTAAATCCAAAGCTAGCAGAAAAAAATAAAGAGTAGAAATAGAGAATTACAAAACAATAGAGAAAAGCAATGAAATATTTTGGTTCTTCGAAAAGATTAACAATATTAAACCTTCAGGAAAACTAAGGAAAAGATAAAACTGAAATAAAATTAGAAACAAAAAGGGGGACAATATTATTAATTCTACAGAAATAAAAAGAATTATAAGAGAATACTATGGATAATTGCATGCCAACAAATTGGATAACCTAGATGAAAAGAACGAATTCCTAGAAACATAAAAACCTACCTAGATTGAATTCCTCCCCCACAATAGAAAATCTGAATAGACCAGTAAAGACATTGGGTCAGCCATCAAAAACCTCCCTCCTGGACAACTAATGTATCAAGAAAGAAATTAAAAGGGAAATAAAAAAGTATCTTGAGACAAGCAAAACCAGAAACAAAATATAGCAAAACTTAATACAGCAAAAGCAGTTCTAAGAGTGAAGTGCATAGCAATAAATGACTACATTAAGAAGCAAGAAAGATCCCAAATAAACAACCTAACTCTACACCTTAAGGAACTAGGAAAAGAATAAATGGAGTCAAAGTTAGCAGAAGGAAGGAAATAAAGATTAGAGCAGAAATAAATGGAATACAGAACATGAAAACATTAGAAAAGATTAACCAAAATATAAATTGTCTCTTTGGAAAGATAAGTAAAATTGACAAATCTTTAGCTAGACTAAAATCCAGTTAAAAAAAAGACAGAACCCAAATCAACAAAATTATAAATGAGAAAGGAGACATTGCAACTGACACCGCAGAAATACAAAGGATCTTAAGAGACTATTAGGCTACTATGAACAACTGACTATAGGCCAACGAACTGGTTATAGAGATAAAGGGACACAAGGGACTGTCATGGCAATATAGTTTTGGCTATTCCATGTTGGAGAAGTTGTCAGATTAAGCAACTTTGTGATAGACATTAAAAAAAAAAAAAAGGGTGTTTAACGTAGAGTATAACACTAAGGACTCAATACTTTGACTCTAGAAATTGTTTTCAGTCCATTGACCCTAGCTGGCACAAAGGGTACTTGCCAGCATTTAACTGATGGAAGAAAAAGAACTTATATTTGCTTTCTATCATTACTATCTGAAAATATTTGCAAAGTACAAAAACAGGCTGGCTCTACAGTACCACAGAAAACTTTTATTAAGTGTCAGTGGCACCAATACAAGCAGACTTCAGAGATACGCGTGCTCAGTTCCAGATCCTCACAGTAAAGCAAGCTGTAAGCTTTCTCCTGTGGAAGGTCTTGCCTTCAGTTTGTAAAAAGTGCAACATCTGCAACGGATAATAAGGTCAAACACAATAAAATGAGGCATGCCTGTCCCTGCTGAGGTAGCTCCTGTATCCTTATACAGGATCTTAGGTCCTCAACAAAGGATTTACTACAGTGTACTCTCTAAAAACCATTAAGCAACATCTGGTAGGGCTGTAGCACCCTCTGAATATGCAGTGCTGGGGCAACAGGCTCCTCTGTGCTGAAACAGGTCAGTGGCTGACTGATGGGAATGTAATCTGTGCACTGAAAATTGAGGTGCTATGAGTGAGGGGGGAATCTATTGCCAAGCCCCACAGATGCTGCTCCCATCAGAAAAAAAAAATTCCTTCTGAACCACGTAGCTTTCCATTTCTTACAAGAACTTCAGCTCCATTATAACCTTATGGGACCACCGTTTACGTGGTCTATTAATGACTGAAACATTATGCAGCACATAACTATATACTTACCATGGAGTATTATTCAGCCTTAAAAAGGAAAAAAGTTCTGACACATGAGTATGCTACAGCATGGATGAACCCTGAAAATGTTATGCTGAGTGAAATAAGCCCACTACAAAAAGATAAATACTATACCATTCCATTTATATGAGGTACCTAAAGTACTAGCCAAACTCACGGAAAGTGAAAGGAGAACAATGCCAGAGGAAGGGGGAAGGGAGTAATGGGGAACTGCTGTTTAATGGGTCGAGTTCCAGTTTTGCAAGATGAAAAGAGTTTTGGAGACTAGATGCACAACAATGTAATGTACTTAACACTACTGAATTGTAGACTTAAAGATGGTTAAGATGATAAATTTCATATGTTGTGCATTTTATCACAGATTTTTAACAATTAAAAATTATGATTTAGATATCTGCTATTTGGCGGGGGTTGGGGGGGATAGCTCCCTGGCTGGGAATCAAACCCAGGCTGTGGCTTTGAGAGCGCCGAAGCCTAGCTGCTATACCACCGGGGAACCCTCCGATATCTGCTATTTTAAATAGTCTTTCCCTCCTCTCATTGTCAGTTCTAAAGAAAAAGGCTGTTTCAGTGCAATGATTGGAAACATTATAGACAGCTTCTGAGACTGCAAATTTTTCATACTAAGTCCCAAAATGTGCCCCATTCCAAAAAACTCCCTCCCCCAAGTCTATACCTCTAAAACAAATCTTTCCTTGGAGTCCTTTCAACTAAATCATTACATTGAAAAAATAAAATGTAAACAGTCCATAGTGTACCTCTGATTAATTTTTACTATACCTCCTTTCATGTTCATTTACGTTCTTTATTCAACAAAATGAAGCAGGAAACTAATATCAAGTTAAGCGCTTCAGAGAAGAGAAAAATCTCTACATTTAGCAATCATAAAAAGAAACCTCATAAAGAACCAGAAAAGAAAAAGCAAGATATAGGTATAGATGATTTTGTTATCATAAAAACAGATAAGAACCACCATACCTTCTACTGCACACACATGCACCCTATAACTGTCAGCCGACACATTAAGTGCACAACAGCTTATAACAACATACTTAAACCACATATTTTTCTAACAGCTTTACTGAAATAATTTCCATATCATAAAATTCACCCTCTTTAAAGTGTGTAACTCAGTAGTTTTTAGTGTATTCACAAAGTTGGCCAACTATCACCACTACCTAATTCCAAAATATGTATTTTCATCACTCTGAAAAGAAACACCATATGCACTTGCAGTCATTACTCTTTCCACTCCCTCCCCTCTTGGCTACTACCTATCTACTTTCTGTCCTATGCATTCAACTGCTCTGTACATTTCATATAAATAGAATCAGACAATATGTGGCCCTCCGTATTGGTTTCTTTCACTTAGCGTGTTTTCAAGTTTCATCCACACTGCAGCATGTAGCAGGACTTCATTCCTTTGTTGTGGCTGAGTAATACTCCACTGTATGAATATACCACATTTTGTTTATACATTCAATTTTAATGTATGTGCTGCCAAAGCGAGCACAGTTTATACATTCATCAGTTGATGAATATTTGTGCTGCTTCTACTTTTTGGCTATTATAAACAATACTGCTTTATGAATACTGCTATGCACATTTGTGTGCAAGTTTTTATGTAGGTGTAAGTTTTGAATTTTCTTGTTGTGAAATTAATCGGTCACATGGTAATTCTATGTACAACTTTTGAGAAACTGCCAAACTGTTTTCCACAGTGGCTACACCATTTTACATCGCCACCAGCAGTGTATAAGGGTTTTAATTTCTCCACAACCTTGGTAACACTTGTTATTGTCTGTCTTTTTTATTATAGCCACACTAGTGGGTGTGAAGTGTTATTTCATTGTGGTTTTGATTTGGATTTCCCTGATGACTAATGATGTTGAGCATCTTTTCATGTTCTTATTGGCCATTTGTGTATCTTCCTTAGGGAAATGTCTATTCAGATCCTTTGCCTATTGTGTTGCCTTTCTTTGGATACTCTAGATGTAAGTCCCTCATCAGATATACAATTTGCACATATTTTCTCCCATTCTATGGAATGTTGTTTCTCGTTCCTGATTGTGTTCTTTGAAGTGCAGAAGTTTTTAATTTTTATAAAATCCAATTTATCTCTATTTTTCCTTCTTATGCTTTTGTTACCATAGCTAAGAAAACAATGTACAGGGTCCAGCAAAAGTAATGCCTGGACTTGAAGTTATGATTTAAATACAAGAGCATAACCATACGTGCTATGGTTACACAAATAATCCCCCTTTTTTATGAGGTGGTAATGTATACCAACTCTGTTACTACAAAATCATAAGCACGTATTAGGCTTTTGTAATAAAATCGTAACCCAAGTCCAGGCGTTATTTCTGCTAGACACTGTATTTTATTTTTATAATATTTCCATGTCAACAGGAATGAAATGAAGAAGTGATATAAGATTTAAAATCAAAGTAAGGAAATTATTGAAAATTCAAAATCAAATTTCTTGTGACAAAGAAACCATAAGCATAATAAATACACATAATAAAGTACTGACTAGTAAATACAATGTTGGTCAATCTGCTCAAAGTCTGAATGCGGTTTGTATTAATCAATGAAAAGTAAAAGCCCCATAGATTAGGGATGCCCAACCTTTTGACTTCCTTGGGCCATACTGGAAGAAGAAGAATTGTCCTGGGCCACATATAAAATACACTCACACTAATGACAGCTGATGAACAAAAAAAAAAGGTCACAAAAAAAATGCAATGTTTTAAAATAGTTTACAAATTTGTGTTGGGGGGCATTCAAGGTTGTGCTGGGCCGCAGATTGGACAAGCCTGCCTCAGACAAATGAATAAGTAAATAATTTCCAATCACTATGTTCAGATAAATGAGTTAAGGTTACTATCTATAAAATTATAAAATACTTTTAGTAATAAGAAGTATAGCCTTCTTATTTAACTGAAAACACTTACCTGCTAAGTAATTCTAGTCCAGCAGAATACTTAGGCAAATATGAAACACTCCTGCCAAAAGAGACACTTATTTTAGTAAAACTTTTTCTGAGTTGGGCCAACTTAAAAAAACAGTTACAAACAAGAATCCTCACACTGTCAGTTGTAATGAGCAATATTTTAAAATCACTAATGACAATTTATCTAAACTTTTAGAAAAATGTAATGTTTCAGTTAATATACTGTAAAATACTATCAACCATTTTTCCCATAATATTCTTTTCAGCAAAAAATAGTATAATAAACATTTTAATGTAATGCTAAATAATAAAATTTTAAAAGCTCATCATCTCTAGGTTGAAAGTGAAATTTGGTTATATGCTTTACTGTATTAAAAAATAAAAATATTACACAACTAACACCTATGTTTTCATATAAAATAGATAACACAACCAAAGAGGCTTGCTGGCCAAGTACTGTTACATTATGAATTTGCTTCTTAATAATGTAGGACTTATTTTGCTCTAAAATGACTATGATCAAACAATAGCCACTGATTCTCAGAGTAAAACAATTATATTTCACCATTTTTTTCTACCATTTTATAATTTTATCAAAAAAAATTTCCAGTGTTACAAAATTTAGAAAGAATAAATTGTTTATTGTCAGATGCACTCAACAGATATAAAACCCAGTCAAGTAACTATACTATCATGATTACAACCAAGTTGTATGAAATTTAAGTTACAGTAAATAAAATATTAGCACAAGCTTACCTTGGTTTGCTTTTTACTTTAGCTTCTCTTGACTTGTCACTTAAAGTCTTCAGCCTGTAATTCAACAGGTATAAAAGATCATATTCTTACAGCTCAAGAGATTTTTAACCGTAAATTTCACAGCTGTTCATATTTTGAGTTAGGTAAATGAATTTTTTAGCAAGAATTAAGCAACACTACAAATATTTGCAAAAATACAGTGTTTTTATGTCCGATATGACAAATGAAAAAATCTGCCACAAACATTATTTACAGTATATAGTGCAAACACTGTATTATATATAAGAAACCATGAAAAGAAAATT
This sequence comes from Lyroderma lyra, assembly GCA_004026885.1. Classification (NCBI taxonomy): domain Eukaryota; kingdom Metazoa; phylum Chordata; class Mammalia; order Chiroptera; family Megadermatidae; genus Lyroderma; species Lyroderma lyra. The sequence continues at coordinate 18,865 of PVJL010003476.1, forward strand.
TGTAGCAAATATTTTTATTTTTCTTGTCCCAAATTCCTGTTTTAGAAACAATTCCTAAATGTCATTGCACTAGACAAACCTCATTTATCTGGCATCATTAGAGAAAGTAGTGGCCTTTGTAGACAAACTTGGTAAGTTTAACAAAGCTATCTAAGCAGCAGTTTATGAAGCAAATACTATGCCAGGTCCTCAAATTTCTTTAAGTACCAACATCTGGTAAAATTTTAGCTGTTTATAAAAAAGCTTTCTAAAATATATTAAAAACCTTTTTCATTAAAGAGGACTTGGTATATTCTACTTAACATTTTCTGATAACTCTGGGTCATTATTATAACTGTTACTGACTACATTTTTGGCAAAACAATACTCCCTTCACATATTTCTGAACTAGGATTGCCTCTTCAATTTACCAACATGAAACTAATCCACACTAGCTTTTTTTAGTTTGTTTGCGATCCTGTGCCTATTTGTCCGAATTTAAATTGTCCATCTCCACCACTAGCCATCTGTTTTATCAGCTGTCAGTTACTGCTCCTGCTAGCTACTTAACTACAGTAAACTCTTCCCATTCTATTTGCTTTAAATTATTGGGCTGGAAAACAGATAAGTGCGTTAGAAATATGTAAAATAAAATAGGCTTTTCTATATATAAAATATGAAGTTCATAAACTTGCTAAAATTTATTTCCCTTCACTGGTCCATTGTTACCTTCTTTTGCCTGTGGACACTACCATATTATTGAGGTTGTTAAAAAGTGAGTGCTAAATTGTGAGATAATCTCATGTGAGATATTGCTGTACATGTTCTTCTTAATTCGATTACTTAAATATTCATTTCTAAATAAAGTCTGAAGCACAAGTCACAGTACCATTGCCCCCTCACAGCCTTCGTTAAAATAGAAATAAATGCTCTTTCTTCAAGACACTTTATTGCCATCAGCCAGAAGCTGTTCCAGTATACAAGCTGACTCTTGTACAAATGTTCTAACTGTGTATTGTGCAGTTTACAACATGCACCCCTATACGTACAAACCCTGACACAGGAATCTATCTTTTTTGTCAATATTGCCTGGCTAAGCACCAAAAGTGAGCTTCCAATTGAATGACTTTATCAAAATGAAATGCCAATTTCATACAAAGATGTTTATATTATTCTATGTTCTTTAAAAATTAAAATATCAATGAGATTGACTACTCTACAATGTTAAAAAGACTCGGCAATTCCTTTAGCACAAAACTAATTAATATATCTCTCTTCAGATGAGGCTAAGGAACTGCATTTAAAAAGTTTAACCTGTCCTAGGGAAACAATACAAATTTCCAAGTCTACCTTGTAAACAAATAGGGAAAGTATTTTGACAGCCATGCTCTGCCATTTCCACTGCAAAGTTTGAGAAAGGCATTTAGTTGTGACATTCCAGGTAGAATTATCCTGGACAGTCACACACAGTCTGCATTACAGTCAAAACGATTTCAGTATTTTTAGTGATTCAGTCAATTCCACATCGTTAGGTGTTATGAGGCTACTGAAAGGGAATTGCTAAGATCCTCTTTCGACCACTCTTACCTTGCAAATCTCTAGGTTGCTACAAATACTTCTTTCTAAAATAACCTTTTAGAAATAAGCCAAAGACAAAATGCCACATAATTTCATTTACATGTGGAATTTTAAAAAATTAAAACCACCTCATAGGAACAAAGAAGCCGATGGTTACCGATGGGGATGGGTGAAAAAAGTAAAGGGGATATTTGTTTGTTCATTTCTTATGGACACAATCAATAGTTCAATGTTTATTTGGGGACGAGTGGGTTAGGGAGGGGAGAAAGGGGAGGGGGTGGGGGGGAGCTAAATATAAGGTGATGGAAAGAGAAGTCACATTAGGTGGTGAACTTATTATACATCAAGTTGACAATGCACTGTAGAATTGTATGCCTGAAACCTATGTAATCCTTGCTAACAGATGTCACCCCAATAAGTCTAACAATAAAAATGAATTAAAAAAAAAAAGTAAAGGGGAATATAGTGTGATAACTTCCCAAAGTGACAGATGATTACCAGACTTGGTGTGGTGAGCAAACTGTAAGACATGTCAAATTGCTACATTGTACACCTGAAACTAATAATATTATATACCAAGTATACCGAACTACCGCACGAAGAAATGAGAACCATCACTGTCACTGCTATTTCTTTTACTTTTGGTCATGTTAAACTCAGATCAATTCCAATAAACTGAGTATGGTATTATTTTATCAATCAAAGAAACGTATACTGAATTCCACACCTTTTCTTCTCTAGTGCTTTTATAAAATGCTTATATTGCATTATGGTTTAATTTATTGCATAACGTTGAGTCCCAGTCATGTTAATGTTTTAGATATCTTGAAAAGGACAAGACTTTGGATTTACTATGTAATGTTTGTTGAGATTAAATAAAGATCACTTTAAGAAAAAAAATCAACTTTTCTCAATTGTAATATATCAACTTTGGGGTTCTCCTCCCCAAAAAAGAAAGGAAAAAAGTTAGCTGAGAATAATAGAGAAAGAAGAAATGTTACAGGAGCTAAAAATAAAGTTGCTAAAAGGGTCAGTGAGAGCTTCCCCACGTGGCTCCTTAATAACCATCAGCTTTAAAAATTGGTCTTTAACTAAATGTAATGTGTGGAACTTACATGATCTGGATTTGAACAAATCAACTGTAAAAAGACATTTCTATGAACCAGAAATCTGATTACAGACTGGATAATTCAGAACATCAAGAAATTAGTGTTTATTTTGTTAGGATGGCGGCATGCGTTTATGTAATGTGTTTTTTTAGCGATGCAAACTGATGCATGAGAGATACAATAGAGAAGTGTGAGATGTACCTTATGGAAGGGAAAGACAAAGCAAATGTGACAATAGTTGACAATGGTTGAATATGAACAATGGATATATGGGGTTCACTATGTTATCCTATCTTTGTGTGTGTTTGGAACTCTGTAAAAAAATTTTTAACAAAAACAGTCTTTTATATATTCATCTATTCTCATCACACCTTTTCCATACACAGTACACTCTCTGTTAACTGGAACTCAAGCAACGGGCAGTCTCAAGCAACTGGCAGAAAACAATAAAATACTACTACATTTATCTGGCATGGGTGCCAGTTGACTGAGAATCTACTGTAAATCATCGATGTGCCAAAATTCAGAAAAGAAACTATTAAGACAAAACATAAAGCAGCTAGAAGAAAGTGGGAAATAGTCAAGAAAGTTCAGGAGAGAAAAAAATAAAGGGTTAAAGTGATTCTTATTTTAAGTTAAAAAAAAAAAACGTTAAGTTCAGTTATATTTAAAAAGTAACAAAAATGCAAAAAGGTCCTTAAAGCCAGAATTCAACTGAAAGTAACTTAATCATTTTTATTTTGGTACAACACTACTTAAGTTTCTCACGGCGATCTGTGCTAGAAGCAACCCATTAATAAAGTCTACCTAATGTCCCACAATGTCATGACCCACAGAAGAGGAAATACTGACCTACGTGTAATATCCCAGTTTCCCCAAACATAAAATGGTAGTATTATACTGACCATATGATTTGCCACAAGAATTAAATTCTAAATATGACTTCTGCAGAATTTTGTAAACTACAGAGCTACTTCAAATGAAAGGTGTAATATAAAAAATAGCGCCATCAAGAACGGTAAGAAACGATTACATGACTGGGCCAAGGTGAAATACAGCGGAGGTTCCCTACTGGACCAGCAATTGCTATAAAAGGTTCTCTGCTGTTCCTAAGCTTCTTCCCAATACCATATACCCCAGGAAGACATGAGTGCTGCTGGGTGCATATGTTAATACAGACTTCAGTGAGTCACCTGACAATGATTTTCTACCCAAAGCAACTAATGGACACTTTTGAGTCCAAAGCACTTAACCTTAAATAACATAACACTTCAATAATTTATTTTTAGATTGTTCCAAAGATTTAATCTTAATTTGACACCAGCACATTTATTTCTTCAAGCTTTGTAGAAAATACTAAAATGGAGACATCTTACTAAGAAATGGAGGTGATTAGCAAAACTGCTTAAACAAAAAGATTAAAAAGCAGGAGACAAACGGAATGATATAGGGAGCACTACAATGACTGATGAAAAACGTGCTTTCTCTGGCTGATGCAACCATACGGGGTGACCTTGATGGCATTCCGCTTACTTGCACCTCAATTTCCTACTCGTCTTACCTCATCAGCTGTTACATGAAAGGTAAGAATGATTGCTTTAAAACACCACAAAGCATAGAAACTATTAGAGCATATTTTCTTATTTAGGTTCAATTCTTTTAACCTTGTTCGGGGTTTGTCTCAATTTTGACATAACTATTACTATGAATAAAAGTTTACAAAAACAGGCCCCAAGTTCATAAGCAACCTATAGTCCCCACAGGCCACCAGCTATCTCTACATTGATCTTAAGTTGCACTCTAAGTTTGAATGGAAGGTAGAAATGTTCATCAGCCCCACTGTGACCACTAATGTGACAGTCCCATGTGAGACCAATGAAGAATCATCTCCTTTCACTTACAAAAAGAAAGTTTACTTTTCCTACACTGGAACTCCAGTTATGTGAATTTTCAGACATGGAAAACGAGCACTGAGAAGAGGGTGCTCATCTCTGCAAAGCAGCTCAGTAAAGCACCAGGCCTTCCTTCTACTGACTGATTCCCTGGGGCCACCTCAACACTTGAGGTTCCCAATGACCTGAGCTGCTCTGGCTGCTGTGGCCATTAACACCAAGTGCTCTGAAGGAATGCTCCGTCCAATGTGCTGGTTTGGGGAAGTGAGGGCAGTTACCTTCATCTTTGAATCCCTCAGTGCCTTCATGCAATACACACATGCTGTGTTTAATTTCAGCTTGTCTCAGCAAGGCAACATATTCAATTGCATAAAATAGGTTAATCTCAAGCTGAATATATAAGAGTTTACTAAAATAAATAGAGTGGGTTTTTTTCTTTGGTTAAGAATCGCAGAGGAATTTGAGGACCCGACGAAAGGGAACATCAGAGTTTAAAGTTTCCAGTTACTTGGAAGAACAACAGGTCCCTTGGAGATGAGGTATTTCTCTGTCAGGTAACAGGATAATGGCACACACAATGGCAGACTAGTGGTCTGTCAGCCGAGAGTGACCTCCATAAGCAGAAAGAGCCTAAATGGAATGAAAAGCCCTTTCGGGATGGCTAAGTCCAAACTGCCAGTCCATGGCATCTTTCATAGAAGTCAGTTTCCTTGGGGTTCTAATCTGGTCCCCTCAACCCTCCCACTAAACCCAACTTATCCAGCTCTCCCAGGATAGTTTGGGTCTAGAGTCCATATTCCCAGGTAAGTTTAACCTTATTAATCAAAGGTCAGGAGCTTGCATAGATTCTGAGGCAACCATGTCCTAGAGAGTTACAGTAACTACTAGAGAGTTACAGTAACTACCAGAAAGTGCAGTTATTCCATCAAGGAATTCCTTGAAGTGTCTGATAACAGGGGTTTACCTATGACTGTGCTCATGGGACCAGTAGACCACTCCAGTACCATACCAAAATTTTTTCAATAATTTACACTTTGGAAGGTACCATTTGAATTCAAAGGGGAAAAATGCAAACATCAATGAATGACTACTAGAGCACTTACAAGTAATATTCTTAAGAACACCAACTTTTCTCAAAAATGCTTTGTAGGTGGTAAGTGCTCAACTATTTCCCAGGCTGTTACTACTCAGCACCCAAAGGCAAACAATGTAAACATCTGTCCAATAAGATAAATATTTTAGCTCACATCTTTATTAGAACTTTAAAATAATATTTTTGAGATGCCTTCATACTTAGTGTATTCTCCAAAGGATTTAAGCTAAAGGTGATACCCTTTATAATGTAAAGATTAAGATGAATTAAGCACTGAGTAATAACAATAGTGACAGAGTTGACTACGTGTTTTACATGTTAACTCATTAGATCCTCCCCAAAACCCGGTAATTGTAGTCAATTTAAGTATCCTGCAGAACTACATTTGCTTAAGTGGTACAGAGTTGAACCTGTGATTCCCAGATTTTTCTGCACAATGGAATCACCTGCGAGGAGAGGGGAGTCTTTAAAACTCCATCCCCAGTCTGAGAATATGGGCTGCAACCCAGGCATCACGATTGTTAAAGATGCCCGGGTGATTCTAATCAAAGTTTGGGACTCGCTTGGTCTCTGCTCCTAACCACGAGGCGTGAATAGTGTTGCTGCGGTTCTGTTTCTCTTACCCAAGAGTTTCTTCGCCGAGGCCTTAAACCTGGGGCAAAGGTTGAGAAAAAGCAAAAGAGGAAGAAGTGGCAAGCCTTCCCAGGGGGAACCCAGCGAGCTGAGACTGGACGCTGCCTCTCGGCCGGGGAAAGCTGCTGCGGGGCGGGCGACCCTCGGCCTGGGCAGGGGGCGGCGGGTCCCCTCCTGCTGGGGCGGCGGCAGCAGCACCGAGGCCTGAGCAGGCAGGTGTCCCGGCGGCGTTCGCGGGCCCAGAGGGGGCGCGGGGCCACAGTCCCGCGGGGAGGCGCGCTCCCTCTCACGTGACTCCCCCTCCCCATGCTGCCGGGATGGGGAGCCGCGTACCCCCATCGCAGGCGTCGGCGTTCCTGACCACCCCGGCCCCCGGGGCGCGAGTCTGAGCCAGCCTCTTGGGACCTAACTTACTTTGTGCCGCCGGCCGACACCGGAAAGTTCGTGACTTTCCTCCGCGGGACAGGGCTAGGAGGCGCGGGACAGGACTGGACGGGAGTGCGGGGAGAGGAGGGAGACGGCGCCCCGAACGTTTGTCCGGCTCTTCGGCCTGACCCGGCCCCCCGACTCCCTGTCAGTCCCCACCGTATACCCACCCGGAGGTGAAATCCTGCTGCACGCTCAGCAGCCGCTCGCGCAGGGTCTCCAGCATCGCCGCCGCCGTCTTTTCTCCCCTCAGGTCTCAGCCCGCCGCCCTCACGCTCACGACACGACCCGCCCCCGGCCCGGGCCTCGCCCCCGCGCCGCAGCCCCTTCCGCGTTTCTCCCCGGCTCGCGCGCTCTCGCCCCGCCCTGCCCCAGCCCGCGCAGCCGCAGTGGGCCGCGCCGGGCTCCGGCTGCGGAAAAGGGGCGGCCCTTCCCTCCCATCTGAAAACGCCGATACCTTTCTCTAGCTCAACGCAGGTGCTCTCGCCTTTTCTCGAACATGGAAAGGGTATTGTGAGAGAACCGATTAAGTCGAGGGCTCTTTTGAGTGCAGTGTTTTTAAGGTTTGGAAGAGAGCTGAATAAATTCTTGCAAAGCGTGCACCTCCCTGTAGCAAATCATTTCATGGACTCTGGGTCCAAGATCTGACCCCTCTAGCGTTGACCTTGGGTGAAATAGCTAACCATTCTGAACCTCGGTTCTTCAATCATAAAGTGGCAATAAGAATCAACTGTTTCAGCATCCTTACTTTCCACTCGCACTTCAATCTACCCCATCAGGCTTTTGTGCCCTTCACACCAAAGGAGGTAGCATTGTGGAGTCACCAGTGACCGCCATGTTGTCCACATCATTTGCTACTTATTTGCCCTGATTTTTTTTGTTGACCTCTCAGTGGCTCTCAGTGCAGTTCCTTATCCCATTCTTAGCGCTTTCTTCTCTTGCTTTGTAGGACATCATACTTCCACTCTTTCTTCGTCTCCATTCCTTCTCCTCCGATTTCAACCGCTGCTCCCAGGGCGACATCTCCAGCCTCCGGCCCTTCTCCACCTATACTCTCTACCTGTGTTATTCTACCCATCACCATGCTGTAAATTCTATCAAGGCACTGATGACGCCCAAGTCTCTATCTTCATACCTATCTTCCCTCTCCTCCTTCAATTCATGCCCCGTTGTTTACTCAGCATCTATCTCAAATGTAACATACCCAAAAATGAACATTTGATTACATACTCACTTCCTAACTTGTTCATTCCCTCACCTTTCCCATTTCAGCAAATGACATCCCCATGCACTGAGTTACTCAAGGTAAGCTACCTGAAATCACTCCCGGTTCCTCCCCTTTTCCTCATCCTCCATGTTAATCCAACAAGTCCAATCAACTCAATTTCTAAAGTAACACTGGAATTTGCTCCCCTTTCTCCATCTTCACTATAATCACAGTAGTGCAACAATACACCCCCCCCACTCCAGCTAGCCATATCCTGCCAAACCCTAATCACTCTAGTCCAATCTCAGGCTCCACCCAGACCTACAGAAACAGAGTCTGAATTTTAAGAAGATCCCCAGATTTATCTCCATATCACATGTGAGAAGCAGGGCTCTAAGACAGTTAGTTATTGAGGAAAGGGGCTTCCTTGTCTCAGTAGATTCTTACAAATAGACAATGTGATAAATGAGGATTTAGTGGAATTGGAAACAAAGAGAAAGATGCTATTTAAGAAGCTATAGAATCCAGAAGGTTTCACCCTACCACAGACATAGTAATGGCATTGAGATTATCTTAAACTATTATTATAATGACAATAATGGCTAATATGTACTGAGCTCACTTGGCTGTGCTGAATTTTAAGGACTCTACATATATTATTTCCCCCATTTTACAGATGAGGAAATAAGGAACAGTAAAGTACCCATGAAGAGTTTCTAATCTGAAGGTGACACAATTAGTGTTTCAAATGTGATTGCAATAGCACACATGAAGGGGACCTAACTTTGACTCTTACTTTGGAAGAAAGAGTCACAAAAGGGGTTTGTTGGGGCTCACCTGGGAAATTTAAATCCAGGTGTTTCAGCAGAAATGCCTGGAAGGTGCATGTGATTGGCTGGTGAGGTTGGGCACTTGGCCCAGTGTCCCAGGACCAATTCCTGGCAAATGGTGCCTGGTTATGTGGAAGCTAGAGCTACCAAGAAGGAGATGAACCAGTCTAGCCTGTTAGGCTGCTTATCCATGCCACCTCCTCCCTCTTAGAAATGCAAGACAATAGAGAAGACTGAGAGGCCACTGTCATTAGGGGCAGAGCAGGAGGGAGGTGGGCCGTGCCCATGCCAGGCACCCTTGTGTTCTGCCATGTGGAGGGGAGTAGAAGACTCCCTCCCAGGATCCCACAGTAGAAACTCAGGTCAGGTGGGAAGGAGACAACCCTTAATGGAAATAACATGTTTCCCAGTATGAATGTGAATCAGAGACCTGGCTGGGTGGATGTGGAGCTCTGACACTGGGGATGAAGAAGGAGAGAAGGTAGGCCCAGGCTGGGGAACCTGTCTCCTCCGGATACAACCAAAATGTCCTGCTTCTGCCGTAAGTCAAACACCGTCCATCACCCCCAGATCATTACTAGTCACTTAGGTGACTAAGGCACTGTTAGTATGACTGTAGGAGGACAGCCAACATTGTTGAGCAACTACATGGCATTGGGTTCGGAGCAGAGCATCACCCAGAGCCTGCCAATGTTAATCCACTGCAATAACCTTTCTGGAGCGCCAGCCTCAAGAGGTGGTCCCAAATTATTTTGGTCTTTTTGGTTTTTTTTTTTTGTTGTTGTTGTTTGTTTGTTTGTTTGTTTTTTGGTTGGTTCCCTGAGTGGAGATTGAGCCCAGGCCGTGGCAGTGGAAGTGTCAAAGCTTAGCCAGTACACCACCAGGGAACCCCTCCCGCCCCCATTCATAACATTTTGGTAGGTGGATCTTAAAGGTTATGGTGAAAAGGTAGGAACATTTGCATAAAGCCCAAGGACCCCCTTTAAGGAGGCAGACATAGAGACCCTAACCATTTCCCTTTCAAAGTCACCCAATGTTGTAAAACATCTCAAACGGCTAACATGGTTTCACTGAGGTCAAGTGACAAACTTCAAACTAGAGGCATTCAAAGGGAAACTCATGTGGTAGAAAAGGGGAGAGGGGAAGACAGGTTTGTGGTGGTTCCCTGGGCCTGCAGCATGACCTCAACTCTACTAGAGAAGGGCTACTTTGTGCACAGTGAAGCTGTGGGGGAGATGTGGGTAGGAAATGGGTGTGTGTGTGTGTGTGTGAACAGAGAGCAAGTCACCAAAGATGGGAGCCCAGTGAGGCAGGCAGTTAGAGACAGAGAAAGAGTTAACAAAAATGAGCTTGAGGGGGGTTAACAAGAACCACGTTTAGCTGAACTTGGCAAGCTGCAAAATCAAAGAGTTCATAGGGCTACTGCTGCCACTTTTGAAACAGCAGCCCTGACCTTGGGACACAAGCTTGTCTGAGCTTAGCCAGCTGCAAAGACAAATTAAATCTTCATCCAGAGCCACCCCCTGCAACACATCCAAACATGCCTCATTACCTCACACTAACGGCATGACCAACTTGTCTGATGCGCCTATGCAGTAAGGAAAGATTACATAATTCCCTTATCACTCAGGTGCTAAGCAAAGAAGTTCTCCGCCCAGATAAGGCTGGGCTCTCCTACAGGCCAAAGAGAATAAAACTACCAAAGCCTTGTTCATCAGGGCTCTTGAACCACTTGCCTGCTTGAGCCTGCTCCTACCTCTTTGGAGTGTACTTTGCCTTTCAATAAACTTTCTCTGTTTCGCCTTATTTTCCTTTCAATAAACTGCTTCTTGGTTTCACCTCTAACTTTGGTGTGTGTGTCATTCAATTCTTTGCTTGAGATACCAAGAACCTGGACACCACACCAAGAAGGACCCATTCTCTGGAAACACCAGGATGATTTTAGGATGGAACAACCAATATCTAGTAATAGTTTTTCTCTAACCTCGGGGGGTGGGGGGGTTGACTCCAGCCAAGAGAAAGCACGTCTGTGAATGAAGACAATCACTGAGTTCTTGGATTTATTATGGGGGGAGGACCACTATGGCGAGAAGAAAGAGGTTCAAATAATAGGTGAATAGAGACTGGTTTGAATAGTGATTTCACCCCCAGCAGGGCGTCTCAGCATCTTGGAGTTTAGCCTTGAGGGAGTGGTTAAGTCAGAAATGTGTTACTGTTCCTGTCCTGCTGGCTTGTACACCTGCAGGGGACAGCCTGGGAAACATGGGTCATCCTGACTATTTTCTCTTTTTGAAGTGTCTTATTCATGCATAGAGAACCATAAACTATCCTGTCTTCCTATTTTAGTATAGAACATTACACTAAGTGTTTGTAGTATCTTACTGCATTTTCTCTATTGCAGCTCTAACTCAAATCAGATCAGGGAGCTTGTCCCACAAGCCAAATGGAAATCAGCCAAGGATCAGATCCAGCCTTCACACTAGTCCTTTTTTTCTCTCCTCACTGTCATTTCTTTATGTTCTTTCCGCATTTGAGGCAAGTGCACTTTACCTAAACCTGATAATGTGTTTTGAGTGGGAAGAGAGTTTCCATTAACTCTCCAATTTGCATCCATCACTAAATTTAACCTCTGATGTAAAGTCTCAAATTCTTCCCCCTAAAAATAGCTAGAGGCTATAAGGAGAGCAGGCGTGAGGATCAGAGTCAGCTGTGGTTTCAATCACCAGACACCCTCATGTTCAATGCCAGTAAATTCCCCTTGTCCTGTGTGCACTTTGCCTTCATGTCCAGACACGACATGCTCTTCCCAATCAGAATAAACCCACATAAACAAACACTCGACGACAACATCTCAGTGGGGTACCACTCACCCTTTCAAATGTTTTGGAAACTTGGACAATTTTCCAGTGGAAATCTGACCTTAGGCAAATCTTTTTTGATTATTTTTGGAAAATAAAAACAATATTAATTATAGGCTTCCTGCCGACAAACCCAATGCAACGAGTGTTACCAACTTTCAGCAGAAATACAATGGTTGTGCTAAATACAGTCCGTTGAAATGAAACCTTAAGTTCCAGCAATTAAAATAGCCCATCACAGTCTTTTGTTCATTTTTCACAAAACTGAAATTTCCAGCTTTCTTAAACCACACACACACACACACACACACACACACACACACACATATTCACATGCACAAATTATTTGAAGAAACTGAGAAAGAATTGTGTGGTATAGGTTCTAAAAAAATTAATACTTTTCCTCCCACCTTTCGAAGTTCTTCTCGTTGGGCTAATAATCAAACTAACAGAGACAGGTTGCCATGAAAAAATCAAATGAGTGATACGTGAGCATGGGAATATGCAATATGCATGGAAATCCCAAAGACGGCAAGGCACCACTGGGCACATCTGACATTTCTGGACAAAGGAGGAAAGGGGGGCAGATTTCAGAAGTGAGCACGGGCTACTGACAGGGAGCTGAGGCAGAGTGGACACACATGGCAGGCACATTCTTGCTGGGTGACTCTGAAACAGTAGAACCCAGGGAGTCCAGCTAACAGGCCCCGGCCTGCAGCCCTCCCATTCACCCGACCTGGTTCAAATTAGGCTCCTGCAGCATCCTAAGAGTCCCTTCCTGAAGCAGGGTTTTCTATCTGAATCTCTTGGGCTGGAAAGGGGGGGGGGGGCTCCAAGATTCTTTCTGAGTCTTGTTTTTTAATAAACAGCTTAAAATCAATATCCCAAAAAGACAGTTGTAAGATGGCAAAATTTTGGTTCCCTTCAGTGACAATAGAATGTCCGGCAGTGACATTCTGCAGGTCTTATAGTTTAGATTTAATGGGGTCAAGGCAGTCTAATTTACTTAGTTTGTTGTTACCTAGTGATATTTTAGTGCTATGTCTTCTATTTTGCCCAGCAATAAAATGAAGTTATTTATTTCCAGGTGGTACATTAAGAGCACAGTTCTTGGTTATGACTTTATGTATTTATTTGACACATAAATGACTCTGGAGAATTCCACTAGCAGTAGCCAATTAGTCATTAAACAACATACAAACTCCTAAACTCTTTCCCTTATGATCTAAGTCACTATAATACCAGAGGATGACCCCATGGTACATTTACTCTCTCAGCCTGGAGGTTGGTATTTGGGAAACACTCATGCTTTTTAGGGGCATTGGTATGTTTGAAGTTTGAAGCTAGAATTACATGTAGACACTACTACCATACTCCTACATCAGAGTTGAGAACATTGCTGCTACAGGTTGGGTGTGTAAATGTCAGCTGCCAAAGAGACGTCATCATTTTTACTTTATTTTAAAAATCTACGGTGTTTGCCAGAGAAAACTGAGGTGCAGGAAGATTAAGGTCATAAATTGGGCATTTTAAAATTCTCAGTCTGCAAACCTAGAGTAATATTTGGCTTCATGTCCAATTTTCTCCCTGTTCTTGACACACTTCATAATTAGTCATATTGATGATTTAAGGTCAAATACTAGCAGGCTATAGTCTCACCTTTGTAGTTTTCCTAAATTCGTGGAGAGAGCAGCAAGCTCAATCAACTGACAAAGACACATGGTTTTGGTTTTTAGGGTTTTTTACATTGTAAAATTGGCACTTGGTCTCTTGCTTGCTCCAGTCCAGCATCAAGCTCCATCCTTGGCTCTAGGGCAGGGGGCAGGACAGCCTGAGGGAAACGGGAAAGATGTTTTCTTTCAACAGTGCAGATATAACCCTCTGCAGAGGGCCCTAAGCTCCCCCTCCGCCCCACAGGCCCCTGCCCACACTGCACTGTCCTGAGCTCGGTAATCTGACTCCTCTCTCCCTCTTCACCTCCAGTCACTTGGGTGTCCTTGCACAGCAAACAACACACAGATAGGAACCTCAGAGAAGCTCCCCAAGTCTCTCATCGTCCCCTGGGGGGAGTGTAAGTTACCCTTGAATTTGTTAAACCCTTGTTTATGTGTACCCCACACAAGCACATGGTCTGAGCCAGTTAATCAGCCAGACTAAATAAAGAGGAGAGGCAGACATCGTAAAAGCCATTGTGCATCATTAAGGGCTTAACTAAATTACATGTGTGAGAGATGAATGTTTGATGATAGCGCTTCCCTGGCCAGACTGCCCAGAATAAAACTACCAACAAAATCACAGAATATAAATGATAGGTTATAGACAGTGCCCCATCTACAAAAAAAATGTGCTCCAAAAGTTTATGTCACTATGTAGAAACGTAAGATGAATTTCCTCCCCAAGTGCAAGGTTATAAATGTCAATTTGGTTGCCAGTCCTTAGCTTCAGAAGCTGGCTGGACCCCTAATGTGGCCAAATGACAACAGGAGCCTGTGCTCTGGGTCTGGGACTGGGGGACCACTGTCCTCTGTGGAGAGGAAGAGAAAGAAGCCCTCTTCCACCTTGCCGGGGTCCAAGACCAGCCCCAAATGCCCTCCTCTGCTTCAGGTCTCTGAACCTCCTCTGAACCTCTGAGCCTTCATTCAAAAGACCTGGGTTTTTTGAAATGCTCGCTCTGAGGAAGTCAGATACAATGTAAGAAGTCTAACTTCCCTAAGACTGCCATACTGGGAGGAAGCCCCAGTCAATCACAAAAGAGAGGAGGGGAGGGGAGGGGAGGGAAGGGGAGGGGAAGGGGAGGGGCAAGAGGAGAGAGAATGAGTGTGTGCATGCATGCATGCGTGTGCGTGCCTCCAGCTCTTTCACTCATCTCAGCTGAGCTTGCAGATGACTCCAGGTCCAAGTGCCCTCTGACTGCGATCACATGAAAGGCACCAGGTGAGAACTGGCCAGGTCAGCCCAGGCAGCCATAGAACCATAAAACTGATGGTAATTGTTCTTTTAAGCTACTTTATCTGGGCACAGTTTGTTATGAAACAATAGTCATCTGCAACAGCTGCGGAATAGGGGGAGAGGGACTCACAAATACTGATTTTACTTTGTGCCAGACCCTGTGCCGTTTTCTTTACACGTGTCTAGGGGCGAACATCACCAACATGGAATGGTGGCAGATTCTCTACCACATCACTCTCTCCCAGGTCAGAAAACGCCTTTAATGTCCAGTTCAACTTAAACTGTCCGATCTGCCAACCCTCACCTCCCACTGGTCCTTCTTTCTCGGAATCACTTTTAAGTCCTTGTGCTGAAGAAAGCCAGGGAAACAGAGAACTGGGGAGAAAGGACTTTTCAAAAGAAATTAAGTCACCTTGGTAATAAAGACTGGGAAAGAGATGGGCTGGATGGGTGACGTTGGAGTGACAGAAAAAGCAGGGAGGAATGGAGAAGGTTCTTTTTGATAATGGCAAATGAGGAATTCTAGAGACTGGGGATGCAAGTGAATTAAGTAGAAGCAACAAGTAGCTATGAGAAATATTACAACTGACTATGACTGGACTCTCGTTAATGTTGAAAAACCTGAGTAAAATTAGAATATTGCTTCTCCATGATATTTGGGCTGTAAATTCTGTTTCTTTAACTGTGGTATGCCTTTGGGACTGGACCACATGGGTATTGGCTTTACTTAGGGTTACATGTGTATCATCTCATTTAATCCTGTTGCTCTCTCACAAGGCATGTATTATTGTCCTTAGAGATTCAGAAACAAGGCTCAAAGAGTTTAAGTGACTTGTTCAAGGTCATATGTTGTAAGCAGTAAAGCTGATATTTAAATCCAGCCCTATTGGCTCCAAAGCCCATGATTTTCCACTTGACCATTCTAGAGTCAGCTCCCTGACATTGTAACTTGTCTTCATAACCTTGTCCTTTCTTCTGCTCCCGAACCCACTATCTCACATGATGGCAGTGCCACTGGGGATCCTGAGTGGGGTATGAAAGTGGGAAAGAGGTGGCAAAGAATATTTGTTTATAGGAACTTTATGTGTAAGTTAGATAGTTTAAAAATCAGAGGCAGTCTATACTTTCACCATCTTCTGTTAAGATATCACGCTCTGCATTTCCTAACAATTTTAAAGACAAGTTTTAAAAACCAGCACATGTGCATGTCAAAATGTGTTATTTCTTAAAACTTGATTGTGTGTTCTTTATCATATTCAAAGGTGTTACCATCTATTGAGATTTAAAGCACCTAATTTGATGGGATCTACAAAGAAGATACCATCCCAACAAGAAAAGATGCTTCTGTTTATTATAAAGCCAGATAAAAAGTACTTGACAAGAAAATGAGGTTGGGTTGTGAGTCTTTCTCTTTTCATGCCAGCAGTTGCTTGCCAACCTTTCCCAATCAGCTCCACATCTACCACCCTTTCGGGAGAAACAAAATCCATCTGCGTTATCCTGGCATATTTATGTCATAATGCAAGTATGCTTTGGGGAAAGAAGTGAGAAGTGTTAGTCTGTTCTGATGATTCCAAATATTCATCCTGATTCCATGACAAAACAACATCTAAATAATGACATCTCTTCTTAGTGATAGGATACGTTTCCTATTTAAAATGTAAAATCGGGACATCTGGAAGTTATTCTTTAAACAGCAGCACATACGAGTATATAAAAGCAAATCTTGACTATGCAGGAATGTATTGCCTGATGTGTTGTCACATTTACCCTTTGGCAGTCTTCACTCCAGCAAGGGGAAGCAGAAAATTTCAGGCCAGCCAATAAGACTATGTAATGGTACTGATTTTCTCATTAAAGAGTTGGCAAAAATGGTAACATGAGAACTGGCAGTTATCTGAGAATTTTAAATAACCATGAGGTCAGACAATTAAGTTCATGAACTCATCCTAGAAAAAGTGCTACACACCTCATTGCTGAATATCACTATGGTCACCTTCGAAGGACTCCCCTTGGGAAGCTGTGCCCCAACGCCAGCGCCTAGTCCATCCTTCAAAACCTTTTTGGAACTCTTTCTGGAATGGCCATCAGAGCTGTCATTGTAAGCAAAATACAACACTTAAGTTCACGAACTTGCCACCGTGCACCTTGCTAGGGTTATGACACCTTGCTGAGTTGTTTGTACAGTGCTGCCAATGTAAGCAAGCACATGTGGCAAGTTTGAGAACTTCTTTGTCAGATTTGGGGGATGACAACAGCTCTGATGGCCATTCCAGAAAATGAATTCCAAAACGGCTTTGAAGGGTGGACTAGGCGCTGGCATGGGTGCACAGCTTCCCCAGGGGAGTACTTTGAAGGTGACCCTAGTGATACTCATCAAGGAGGTATGCAGCACTTTTTCTAGGATGAGTTCACGTAATTAACTGTCTGACCTCATGTTTGTGTTTTCTCATGCCTGTCTCTAACATTTTCTGAGAGACATCAGTATTTTTTTAAAAGTAAGAGTGCCAGTACAATGGGTAGGAAAAGCACAAAGTTTACTTAACGTGAGTTTGAACCCTGGATCTACCATTTGCTAGAAAAGGGACTCTGGACAATTTTCTTAATATCTCTGAAATTCTGCTTCCTCACCTGTGCCACGGAGGTACTAATACTGACTGCAGAAGATGCTGTGAGGGTTCAAATGACACAGTGGGTGACATTCTGTGTCTGGCACCGAGACATACACAGTAGGAGGACAAGAAGCATAAGTTCCTTCCTCCATAACTTCAGATACAGAAAAGAGGACAAGGGTAGTAAGTCTATCCAGCAGTCTTCCAGAAAATATCCATGCTCATTATTTTCTTAGAATTACTAATAAATGATCATCTTCGAATGCAGACGAGCACTCTCTGACTTGGAGCCAGAGACCAGTGTTTAATTTCAGGGTCTAGTGGAACTCCCTGACTTGTCTAGACATCAGTCATCACAAGAAAGAAAATATGAATGGCAACATGCAGCTCCAAACCACTTGCAGGGTTGTTGTGAATATTAATAAGCAATCAATTACCTTGAAATGCTTTGGAGATTTGTTCTACACAGTAACAAATAATTTATCAGTTTATACAGGGGGACATGTTTATAAAGTGTGAGGTTTCTCATGAAGTGGTCCACCGAAGCCTACAATATTGTCATGTTGTCCGGTGACACTGGACACAAGGCCATGACCTCCTGAGGAAATTGTTATGTTAGAGAGGCAATGATTTTAACGTGAGTATGTACTTTGCGGTGGTTATAGTGTTTGCTGTTGGGGATCAATTCTTTTTCCTCAATGAAATTGTTAAGACTACTGAGGCTTGTTCTGTGCTTTGCCCACAGGACGGTATGAAAGATGGCTTTCATTCTACGTGCCTATTTTAGGGAAGATTTTTCAATGTTTTCATTGAGTTGTGTGCTATGCTAGAGCAGCATGGTGGGAGGCTTGGAGCCAAGCAGATTTTAATTCCCAACAGGTGCTGAGCTTGTTTTTTTCAACTGTGAAATAGAGATAATAAAACATCTTTGCAAGAGTTCTGCAAAGAGTAAAGTTTTAGGTGCAAAGAGGTTTAAAATACAGCGCTTGGCATAATGCGTCCTCATAAATGTTTAGGAGAACACAGAATAGTCGCTCATAAATATTGTTTGTGAAATTAAGAATCAAAAGATAAATTATGCTAATGCTAACCCAGCCACATTATAGATGATGGCTACTTTGGATTCAGGATTAGAGTTGAAACTTTAAAACATGTGCAGGGCAGGTAAACTAACATTCCTGTGCTCTGTGAATCTTGAATTTTCCATTTCCTGACTTCTGGTATAAACTTCATAATACATTGCCAGCTTTTTTGTACACTCCCTTTTCTGTTTATTTTATATACTTTTAATGACCAAATAAACCCACAGCATTGTCTACTGCATTGGTAACTAAGGCTAGGGGTGGGGCAGATGGAGCAATAAAAACAAAACTTTGTAGTTTTCAGAATGAAGCCAGAATCTAGGAGCTAATATGGTGAAGCTTCTAGAAGTCACTTAGGTTACTGATGTCGCTGGGATGTTATTAAAGGGGTTATTTAGTTGGAAACGAGTGGATGTTAAGCAAGAATGGATGTTGGCATCCCACCTTCTTGTTAAATCAAAATTATAGAAATGATCTAGGGCATTCAGCTATTCTCTGGAGAATGTAACTATTTCCTCAATTCCCTGACACGTGCCTCTGGAGAGTTCTTAGGAAACATTACAGAAAGTTTGTGCCAATTGTAGCCCCTGGTGGCAAGGGCCCTGGGGTGAATCTCCCACAAGGGAAACCAGTTCTCAGGTCCTAATGCAGCCTTTTCTTCCCCCCTAGCATCTCCTCTGGCCTGTCCCTTTCTGCTACCACCAATCTAGGTCACTTCTTGGCCTCTCTGCCTCCAGGAGCTCCCCACTTTTGTCCACCGTGCACTCTGTGGATAGTTATCTTCATAAAGACAGACACAGAGGGTATGCGTTCTGGGTTCGGGGCCACGAGAAGGTGTTTGCTTCAAACGGAAGCCCCGAGGCTGGTTAAGCTGGGCGCTCATCACAAGAACACTTCCAGCAAGGCTGTGCATGCTCCATCTACCTAGGCCTTGTTTTCTCTACGTGGACTTGGTCCTTGCCTGAAATTATCCTATCGGAGGCCACCTGCTCATCTCTCAAGATTCGGGTAATGCCCCTTCCTCTTTGAATGTGCTGCCTCCAAGAAATGTGAGACGTTCCCTAGGCCACGTGCCGTGTGCGTCCCTGGCACACCATAGGAACTTGTCAAACATCCATTGCCTATTTAGTGAATAAATATAACAGTACTTTTTATACGAGGGCTGTCCGGAAAAATCCAGCCATAAATGCCTTTTTGTTTTTCCATGTTACATGGCTGGATACTTTCCGGACAGCCCTAGTATACCTACAAGTGAAATTGCTGGAATAAATAGTGACACTATGTTTAACTTTTTGGAAATTGCTCAATTGATTTCCATAGGGATGCATCATTTTGCATTCCTATCAGCAATGCATGAGGGTTCCAATTTCTTTATGTCCTCACCAACGCCATTAAATATATTTCTGAAAATAGCTTTTCTGGAACTGTAAAACAATTGATAGAAGTTTAAATTTACAGAAGTTTTTGGAGGGCACTTTGACACATGCTTGGATTTTTAAAGCAGTCAGCAATGGACACTTACGGATTCTTCCTTTATGCAGAGCACCTGCTTGCTGGAAGCCACCTGGGTTTGACCTCACAGCTAGTTTTAAGGTCCCTCCCCTACTACCTCTATAATGTAGAACATTCCCATACTCTAGCCAGGAGAGAAAGCCACCAGGGGAATTAACACCTGCCCCACAGGGCCCCTAGTGCAGTCTCTAGTACTCTCTAAAGAGATTTCCCAAGGGTTCTCAACCTTCCCAAGGCCGCGGCCCTGTAATTCAGTTCCTCGGGTTGTGATGACCCCCATAAAATTATTCTCATTGCTACTTCATAACTGTAATGTTGCTGTTATGAATCGTCATGTAAATATCTGATATGTGTTTTCCGATGGTCTTAGGCGACCCCGTGAAAGGGTTGTTCGACCCCCAAAGCGGTCGCTACCCACAGGTTGAGAACTGCTGCCTTAGCATGACAAAAACTGATCCTCCCTGATGGATTCAGCCATTCCAGACCCCAGTCCAATCTCTTCCTGTGATGAAGACCTAACAGTTTTTCAATCAAGCAGAATGCATGCATCTTGAAAGAAACTTCATGATCCTGGTATGGTGAGAAGGACATTGTATTAGGTGGTAAACAGTCTGGGTTGCAGGTCCTGTCCTATCACCTAAGACCTTCGAGATCTTTGTTCCTTATGGCATTGCCTCCCGAGTTTCTGTTTTGTGCAGTGTATTTCATTACGGTGGGTCTCAAAACTGTAACGCAGAGAAGATACCTTACTTGACTGGGGTCTGAGGGTTGTGAACATCCATTCCAGCTGAGAATCCTTCTGGGATTCAGATTTGAAAGTCTGCTAGGGCGGGTTGGAATGACAGTTCCTACAAGTAGAG
Organism: Lyroderma lyra; assembly: GCA_004026885.1. NCBI lineage: Eukaryota > Metazoa > Chordata > Mammalia > Chiroptera > Megadermatidae > Lyroderma > Lyroderma lyra. The sequence goes on from PVJL010003476.1 coordinate 39,485, forward strand.
ATGAAGCAAATGAGAAAAGCCCAAACGTCTGGGAGATGACATGAGACATTAAAAGAAAATGACCATTTATGACCATCATCATTTCCTAGAGCTCCCCAAATTTGGCAGAAAAGTCAGAGAATAACAGTCAATCCATTAACTTACGTGCATCTTTTGCTTTGCACCTTAGACTTACGTTTCTAATTTCTAGGGAAACGAGAAACATCCAAAGAAGTGAAAAGCCAATCTCTTGCCATATCAACAGCATGTGCCATCTGAACCATTTCTCATTTCTTTGTCTTCCTAGTTGCTTATTTAGTTCTGTGCAACTGGAAGTTCTCACTCTTGGGAGGAGAGCCAAACGCACGCTCTGAGGGGAGCAAGCCCGTTCGCAGTGTAACTAGCCTCTGCAGCCACGAGAGGGCAGACCTGAGCCTGAAGACGCGGTTTTCTAGAAAGTAGAGCCAGTCAGTCACCCCATTGCATTTCCCCTGTCCCCTCTTCCGAAGGGGCTGCTGCTCACACCCGTTGCCACCAGCTCCGCGGCTCCTGGCACTTCGTTCCTCGCTTGAGCTGGTAGCGGAAGTCAAACTTATTTCAGAGACAGAGTTGGGGGGGGGGTGCCTTTTCTTCAAGACACATCCCTGCATCAGAAGCCCAGGAGGACTTTAACTCCTCAGAATTAAATTCTGTGCCTTGAATTCATCATTGGCATAAAAAAATATGTATAAAGTCTTTCAGACGTGTTGTACTTTCCTGAGCATAGAACTGGAAAGACTAAACAGACACTGGCCTGTCAAGGTTGAGGAACCTCTCAAAAAATACTAGGAAATGCTCCTGCTGTCAGCCTGCTGTTCCTTGCATTTATCTAAAAAGGCAGGCATGATGCCAACTTTGGAATTTCCTTAGAATAATTACACGCTTATTTTTATTTTATCCTCAACCCCGTGCGGGGGCATTATGATTATTTTTATTTTGTTATTATTTTAAAACTCAATCTGCTTTCCTTTTCTTTCATTTTCTAGTCTAACAATAAAAAATTGTCCAAAGTAGCGCTGATGTTAAAAACATGAAATGCCACCACAGCGCCTATCGCCAGAGCAGCATTCCCTATTTTACCCCCTACCCACGCTCCACCCCAGTTTTGCAACTCAGAGGTGAGCATTTAGAATTCTTAACTGTTAGTGTTTTCAGGATTTCTTGGGGTCCCCCGCATATCTTTAAGGGATGTGCTTATGCTATTATTTCTTGGTTTATCAACTCTAGATATCAGCAATTGAATTTCTTTTATAATGGATGAGGGGTTTGCTTTTTGGAGAAGGTCTGTCATGATCCCTGTTCTGAAGAGGAGAAAAAAACGAAAGCTCTGGAAGTTCAAGGACTTTTCCAAGATCACATAACCAAGAAGCAATGGAGTAGAAATTAGGACCCACATCTTTTAAGTTCAGAGTTCGTGTAATTCCCACCACCGTGTTGTGGGGGGCCACTGGGAAAATGCTGAATACCTTCTGGGATGTCCCTTTAAAATAAAATTGCCAGATAACATATAAGATGCTTAGTTAAAATATGAATTTCAGAAAAAGAACAATTCTTTTTTGAGGCTAAGTCTATCCCAAATATTACATGGAATATACATGCTGAAATGTTATCCTTTATTTGCTAAATCTGGCAATTCTACCCTAAAACTACGAATCTAGGCCTTCTACTTACTCTGGTTTTAAACCTTTAGGACTAGAGATATAGTAAAAACTCCATGACAAAAGAATTTTTCTGATTATAGATTAATCCGTGACAAAAGAAATTTTCGGAGACAGACAGACAGTATGCATGATTTCCACAGAGATACAATATAAAGCAGGAAAAAGTTAAAACCATAGTGTTGGGGTATACAGCAAGCTGGTTACCATCAGCATCCAGACGGTTCTGACTACTGTGAACTGCTGCTTGAGCAACACGGACCGAAGTGTCCGCTGGTATCACTGCGCAGGCCAGTCCAATTTCCTCCTGAAGTACACAGTCAGTGTACCCGGTTTTCTAGGGTACACCACGTCCTTTAAGGTCCCCCTTAGAAGTCAAGGGGTGTTAAGTCAGGAAAATGTGAGGAAAACTCAAACAACGTTCTCAAATTTCAAATACCCCTTCAAAATGGTGTTGTGCTCCTTGAATAACAACTGTGCTTCTGTCCTTTCCTTTGACTGTCCTCCCTGTCGCATGGTGACACTAGCAATCGTTTGATTAATGCCATCTTTTGAGCGAACACCATACTACACATTGCTACCGTAATTCAATTCTCCTTCGAAAAGTAATCCATAGATAACATGGCTTCAAATGTGTGTACATTTTTTTGGCTCAGTATTTCCTAATGTAGTAAAGTATTTTGACTTTAAAGAAAGGATCAATTGTCCTTAACCAAAGATTTTGCTTTAAGAGCCATGATTTACTATTAAATAAACAGTGCCTTTTTTAATCAGAGAAAGAGAACCTTCAAATTTAGAATAATAATTGAAGCATTTTTCTTGTAAGTACTCAGAATTGGCTGCAAGGGGGATTCACCATATCAATTTAGCAGGAAGTGTTCTACAAAAATTTATTTTTATGCCTCTTGCATTAAGAGTTAAAATGCTGTGGGAGTAAAATGTTCCAATTCACTAGTAATCCATTGAGAAAACATTTGACCTTAAAGGTATTAATACTCAAACACTTGTGTATTAGTGAAGTGGCCATTCTTGCACTTTTCTAGTGGAGTGTAAATTGGGACAATCTTCTGGAAGGCAGTTTGTTAGTACGTATTAAGAACTCTAACCGTGTCTTATATGCTTTGAGCTTACTTGGCCATTCTGCTACATTGCTCTCAGAAACCAATAGATGTATTTGTTGCAACAGGTCAGAATAGCCAGGATCACATACTCCATTAACAATGAAATCAAATTCATTTGCAAACCCAACAGGGTCTTGGAGAGGATCAGGAGAACCTTCAGTTAGATTCCTTAATTCTGTTTTAGTCCAAGGAGAGAAAGTGACTGCTGCCTCCCCTCGTCCCCCAACTGGCTTTTCTCTAAAGGGAGCTGCTGGAATTCCCAGATTTTCTAGCCTATTCGGGTCTGGCTTTCTACTCTTAGTTTCCCCTAAGTCATAGAGGGTGGTGGTGGTGGTGGTGAAGGTGTAGAGAAGAGAGGAGGAGGAGAAGAAAAGGAGGACATGGGAGTGGGTGGAGAAAGCAAGGAGTGGGGTGCTGGCACTGAGCAGTTACAGACGCCTTCTTTAGTTCGACCATAGTCTCTCAAGGTTCCTTATTAACTTCCTGGAGAGAAGAAATTTTATCTGAGAGTTCAGGGACAGTCTTTAAATTTTCCTATTAATTTCCCAAAGGGAAGGGAGTTTATCTGTGCTCCTTTTAGAGGTGTCTATTTTCCAATCAAGGTAAAGTGCCCCATTGGTTCAGTTCAATTTTAGAGCCAGCTGTTTCCAACTGAGTGTGCCAAAAATTAATTTAGAGGTATCAAAAGAGCCCCATAGTGACCATCTTAAGCTGATAGCACTTTTATTAGCGTGTATTTAAATTCTGGAACTGATATCAGCTTGCAAGTAGATACAGAAAATTCGATATCACAAATCTCGCCATTGCTGTAGATACCTGCACAAATTGTCCCTGTGGGAGGGACCGTCGTGGGGCTTGCTGGCCTCAGAGCACCGATTTCCCATGTTAATTATAGTTTTTCTTTGAGCCAATTTCAAAAAGCTGAAATTAAAAGCTGTCACATAAGAAGAGCTCAACTAAAGTCAGGACCTGCTACCAAACGCAGGTAGGTCTGGGACTCCAAGAGAAGACTCACCGCAGATCACCCGATGCGAACTAGGAAATGATGAGGCACAATGGACCCTGTCGGTACCGAACATGAGGGCGGTCCTAGGTGGGCTCCTTTGGAATCCTGCTAGCTACACCAGGTAAGTGTCCATATAAGAAACATCCAAACCTGCAGAAAAATTTTATAAGAGTCTATTAGAATTCATTTGAGCCAAACAGAGGATACACCTTGAAGTGAGATCTCAACAGACAGAAAAATGCTCCCAGAATGACAGTTTGCAGTTTCTTTGATACATGTGGAATTAAGGAGGGTAGGTAAGGAAGATGACTGGAAGGTGGGAGAGGGCAAGGTAGGGGCTGGATTACAGGACAGGTAACAAGTTTAAGTACTCTCTTGAGGGTGGTTATGCTTCTGTGGGGTCTGAAAAAGAGGCATTTCAAAGGTGTGTTAACCTAGCTGCACGGAAACAATGGACAGGCCTTGCTTAAGGCAAAGATAACCTTTTCTTAGGGAAGTTACGTGCCTGAGGTGTGATGAGCCACCATGACCTGCCCAGTTAGGAATTTGTGATCAGATCACCCTGTGAGGTTAATTTCAGTTGGATTTACTATAGCACCCCTTTTTAATTCTTCCAGGGCTATTTCCTTAAAAACTCTCAGAGACATGGCTTCAGTCAATAGGGAACCCCCCACCCTCCCTCAGAGCTCTGGGTCCCAGCTCATAGAATAACATGTTCGTGCAAATATGCATGATAATGTAAAAAAAATAAGCCATCGAAACTTTCACCAATAGTGGAATGACAACGTAACTGACTGTAAACTCAGGTTGTGGAGGATAAACCCATTAAAAGTACATTTAGCAAGATTTTCATGAAAAGAGAACACATTCATAAGGTTCTGTTAAATGAAAAAAGCAGCATATGTACAAGGGGTACAAAATTATCTCAACTGTGCAAAATGCATATTTATAAAAATACTGGAATGAAAGAAGCCAAAATATAAACAAGTAGTAATTTTTAGGTTGTGGGGTTTAAGTCATTTTTCTTCTTTATACTTCTCTTTATTTTTCCAGATTTTCTACAATGAGCACTATTACCATTATAATAAAAAACAGAAAGATACTTCAAAATATTCTAAGGTAGTAGCGTATTCCTGTATGTGTTATATATAAATTGACTTGGGCAGGAAGAAAGAACTCTAACAGCACAGATATGATATAACATTTTCAGTCTCTCAAAGCAGGGATAAATGGCATTTTTCTCCAAAAGGATTGTGCAGCTTACATTACTATTAAAGTGGCATTTTCTCAGAAAGGATTTATGTAGCTTATGTCACTACTAAATTGTATCATTTCATACTAGTATTTAGAGAGCTCCAGTGCATAGGTTAAACAAGCTTTCATATTGGTGTATGAAATGACACAAATCTCTAGTCCTTTGGGAGAGCATGCAATTTGCAATGCCTATTATTTTTATGTTATTAAGCCCATCTCTGTTAATAAGACCTATAATTATTAAGCAGAAATCCTAATGAAGTTGGCTGATTGCAAAGGGAGGAGAAGCCAAATGTTTTAAACCCGCTGACATTTTCTGGTGATAACCATTGACTAGAGCACTGCTATTTTAAAGTGATTTTACTGAGAAAGGAGTATGTTTACAGAACATTAACTGAAGAGTTTATATTGCTTAAGAGCTTTAAATTTCTGAGTATGATCACTGATCTCTCTCCCCCTCCCCTCTGTCCCCTCCCAACCCTCTCTGGCTATTCAGAATTTGATGTGAAAATAGGGTAAGGCAGGAATCCACAGCCTAAAATGAAGGTGTGAGGTTGGACTTAATGAGCCGAGATGAGCTGAGGTCTGCACATTCCTGCACCTTCCATCAGGTGGGGCTTTGACTTTCAGAAGGTGTTTTGCTGGATATGACTCCCTCACCTTAGGGAAATGATGACGTTACTGTCAGTACTGATGCATTCATATTTGAAATGCAGTCTAATGTTCTTTGTGAGTATAAAAAAAAAGGAAAAGGCTCTATCTTGTAATCTTAATCCTTTGGAGCTTTCTATTTTGAAATTAGTCAAATCAGCTATGTGCAGACTCTATGTATTTCTTGTTCCCTATCCCTTTATGCAGAACTGATATGGAATTGTGGGGTTCATGGCATCGTTTCCCAAACAAAGGTATAAGATGATTTCAGAATTAATCAATTATATCTTACCTCATGGCCCACAATAGATGAAATTTGGACCCAAAGGGTGACAGTCTTAAAATTCCGTTTGAATAAATAACCCATGTCATTTCCTTAGACATCACCTTGCTAAGCTTTAAAGTTGCAATCTAACAGCATGTAACTATTTAATTAATAGTTAAAAAAATACACTCCATTGAGAAGCATTCCAAAGATTTGGGGGATAAACACAAAACAAAGGTCATATTTATGGAGGTAAGTGTGAGAGGAGGGAGGGGCAGAGTCATGAAATACAGGTGTTGCTTTAACTCATGTGCTATATATATATATGAGGGCTGTTCGGAAAGGATCCAGCCTCGTAATATGAAAAATAAAGGCATTTGTGGCTGGATTTTTTTCCGCACAGCCCTCCTGTATGAATTCCTTTTCATCAAGGTAAATGTTATTTTGAGGAAACGAGGTGGAATTGAAGTGCTGCCATTGTGTTAATAAGTTAGTGTCTCTTAGCTTCAAACCCACGTTTGTCGATTCATTCTGATTTGTGATGCAGTGACTCGGCCAACCCCGTCTCCCCTTTCCTGGACGGCTCCTTGGGCTCTGCGGATCGGGCATTAGAGGGAGATCGGGAGCAGGAGGAGATGTTCTGTTTCCCTTTCGCTTCTGGTGCCTGGCGGTGTCACCTTAGCAACCTTACTTCACTCCAGGAGCACAGTTCCTTCCAAACACAGTTGATGCCAGATGATTCAAGTTTACTGATTTTCTAAACTTGGAGAACCTGCCTTATCATGCACTTTGAGAGACACAGCCTCAGTCAATAGGGACCCCCACTCCCTTCTTCATGGAGCTGGTTCCCAGCTCCCTTGGGACCTCTCCCAAATTCCTGAGGCTCCTGTATTATCTGACCTCAGGGGTCGGAATCCCGGTGTGTGGGATCCATTTTTTCAGCTTCTGAATTTAAAAAAGTCTGACTTTTCTTCAGTTCCTCAGTCCTAGGGTGTACATCCCAGGGGTGTCATTGCCACCATACCTGACTCTTCCTTTTTGGTATCTTTGGTTCCCCAGTATCAGGCTAGCAATCTTTTATGTTACATTGTCTCTGTTAAAATTACTGGTGTGATTTCTTCTTTGTGAATCCTGACTGATACAGCTGCCCGAAACGATGAGACTGGGTCAATGTTAATTCTCATGAAATGTAGAGGGCTGGTTGCTGATTACTTCCTACACGTAAGAGAAAAAAACTACTTTCTTATTTCTAGCTCAGAAGACTTCTCCTAAAGCCCAACAAATACGTGTTTTATCAGTAATATAGAAGATGATTTTAAAAATACGCATGTAAATTTTTCTTCATGCTTTCATAAAAGCTTTTTATAGAAATTCCCATTCCTATAAATCATGTGATGTAGCCAGACATTCTATAAGATTCCAATGACATGTTAAAAAATGTTTATATGTATAAACACAGTCTCATTGACTCCATATTTAAAATATAAAGAGTTAAACAGAAAAAATTTAAAAGATTTATTAACAAAAAGTAATAATAAATCCATTATGTGTTAACATAAGTCTTGAAATAAAAACATAACTATATTTCTAAAACATAAAATATTTAGTCCTAAGAGTGGCAATATTTAAAAATTTTTAATCTTTTAAATATCTGACTTAGTAGAAGTTTCTCATATATGCCAAATTCAGTCTGTTCAGATAGGTTGTTTTTATGAACTATATAAAAAAATAGCCTCACATGGATATACAGTTTGAAACGGAAATTGTATTTTAATATTCTTTTCAAATTATTGTTGATATTTTTCACCATTACAGAAAAACTTGGCAAGTGATAGTTTGTATTGTCATGTGATGGTTTCTTAAAGGTTAGTTCAGTATGAGAAAACATCAATAAGCAAGCTTTTTAACAGATATGTTGAGATATAACTGACAAACAGTAACTCACATATATTTGAAATGTACAATTTAATGAGTTTTGACATATGGATACATTCATGTATACATCACTAAATTCAAGATAATAAACATTTTTATCATGCTCAAAAGTGTCCTTGCGCCTTTTTGTAGACCATTCCTCCTTCCTATGTACCCCAAACTGTTCCCAGGCCATCAGTGATGTGTTTTCTGTCACTATAGATTACTTTGGATTTTGATATATCGTGTCAAATTAAATATGCTACTAGAAAATTTACAACTTTCTAGTAGCATATTTGACACGATATATCAAATTATTATTATTGTGGCACATAATCAGTATAAACTTATAAAGAATTGCCATAGACTAAATGTTTGTATCCCCTCCAAAAACCTAATCCTCAGTGTGATGGTATCTGGAGGTGGGGCCTTTGGGAAGTGATTGGGTCATGAGAGTGGCACCCTCATGAATGGGATTAGCGCCCTGATAAACAGACCCCAGAGAGCTTCCTTGCCCCTTCCACCATGTGAGGACACAGCCAGAAGATGGTCATCTATGAACCAGGAAGCAAGCCTTCACCAGACACTGACTCCGTTAGCACCTCCATCCTGGACTTCCCAGTCTCCAGAACCATGAGAAATCAATTTCTGCCCCATCCATTTTTGTTCTAGCAGCCTAAACAGACTAAGACAGATATTTCACATTCCTTTTTTTTCATATTAAGTATTGAAAATCTGGTATGTAGTTCATACTTATAATTTGTCTCAATTTGAACTAGTCACATTTCAAGTGCTCAATAGCCCTATGTGGTTAGTGGTTACAGCATTTAACAGTGCAGGTCTAGAAATGAATCTAAATGGAATAATAAAGTATTAGTCTTTTTTTACTAGCTTTTTTATGCTTGGCATAATTACGTTGACATGTATGGTTTTAGTATGTATCAGTAGTTTGTTTCTTTTTATCGCTGAATAGTATTCCATTGCTTGGATATGACACAATTTTTTATCCTTTCCCCTGCTGATAGACATTTGGTTTTTTAACCCCAAAGTTATGGCTATTATAAATGTCTGCCATGACTATTCATGTTCAAGTCTATTGGACATGTATTTTCATTTTTCTGGGAAAATACCTAGGGATGGCTGGGTCACACAGTATGTGTTTAGCTTTTTACAAAACTGTCAAACTGTTTTCCACAGTAGCTGTACCATTTAGCATTCCATCAGCAATTTATGAAAATTCCAGTTCTTTATATCCTGATATTGTCAGTCTTTTAATGTGAGCCATTCTATTGGATGTGTAGTGATACCTCATTGTGGTTTTAATTTCCGTTTCCATAATGATCAATTGTGTTGAGCATCTTATTCATAGATCTTTTTTGGTGATGTGTCTGTACAAACCATTTGCTCACTTTTTATTCAGGTAACTTATCTTATTATTGTAAGAGCTATTTATATATTCTAGATATCAGTCTTTTGTCAAATATATGTTTTGCAAATATTTTCTCCCAATCTATGGCTTGCCCTTTCATTTTCTTGGCATTCTGCAGAGCAAAAGTTTTATATTTTGGGAGTTCCCTGATGGTGTAGTGGTTTAAGGCTTCGGCGCTGGTGCTGTCAGCACTGCAGCCTGGGTTCGATTCCCAGCCAGGGAGCTAACCACATACCAAAAAGCAAAAAAACAAAACAAAACAAAAAGGGTTTTATATTTTGATAAATTTATTGATTTTTCTTTTTATAGTTTGTGTTTTTTTCATTATGTCTTATTTAAGAAATCTTGGTCAAACCCAGACTCATTAAATTCTCTGATGTATTCCTTCAGAAGTTTTATAGTCTTGACTCTTACATTTAAGACAAGGATACAGTTTGAGTTAATTTTTGTATGTATTACAAAAACTCAATTTTTTCTATTTTTAGATTTATTGGGGTGATATTGGTTAACAAAAATTACATAGGCTCCAAAAAATAAAAATAATTACATAGGTTCCATGTGTCCAATTCAACACTGCATCGTCCCTGTGTTGTATTATGTGCTCACCACCCAGTGTCAGATTATTTTCCATCACCTTATATTTGGCTCCCTCCCCCACCATCTCCTCCCCCCGCCACTTCCTCCCCCTTTGCCCCAGGTAACCACTGAACTATGACCTGTGTCCATGAGCTTTTTTCTTTCTTGATTTCAGTTTTATATTCCACATATGAGTGAAATCCTATGGTTCTTGGTTTTTTCTGTCTGGCTTATTTCACTTAGCATGATGGTCTCCAGGTCCATCCATTTTGTTGCAAATGGTAGTATTTCATCTTTTCTTATAGCTGAGTAATATTCCATTGTGTATATGTACCACAGCTTCTTTATCCAGTCATCTGTCACAGGGCACTTTGGTTGCTTCCATGTCTTGGCCACCAGGACCAGCACTGCGATGAACACTGGGGTACTTAAGTCTTTGCATACTAAGGTTTTCAATTTTTTTTAAAAAATAATTATCCAGTTGTTCCAGAATCATCTGATGAAAGATTATCTTTATCCCATCAATTGCCTTAGTATCTTTGTTAAAAAATTATTGCCCACATACATGTAGATTTATTTCTAGAGGCTCTATTCTGTTTCATGGATAGGTACATCTGTCTTCATACCAATGCCACGTATCTTGATTACTGTAGCTTAATAGTAAGTCTTAAAATTAGACAGGAAATTCTTCAACTTCTTTTGCAAATTGCTTTGGCTACACAAGTTTTTTGCATTTCCATATCAATTTTAGAATTAGCTTGTCAAGTTTTACAAAAATAAAGTGTTTTGATTTGGATTGCACTGATTCTATAGATCCTTTTGGGGTGATAGCAATAAACATTTTATACTTTGGTACATTGAAATACATGGGTTATCTTGCAGTGTGAATGGATGTAACTGATACATGACTTCATAACACAATGCACTGGGCATCTGGAAACTACTGCTCCACTGAGTTAGGAAGATCTTCCGAATGTTGACACACTTTATTAAACAGGGTATTATATTCATTAATATCATCACCAATCTCATCAGAAAAAAAAATTTAAGTATTGGGAAGCTGTCAAGCTCACAGTGGCAGACAGGTATTTTCCCAAAAACCTAATTTTTGCCCAGAAAGCTCCAATTGTATTATTGGCAACAAATACTTTTCAGCTGTTTTCCACAAAGTGACAGGCTCACTGGTTTCTTTCTCAGAAAACATCTGCCAAACACCCAAGTCTGAATAATCCTAGTTCATCTGTCAGTCGTTCTTTCAAATAAAAAATGGTTATTTATGAAAGACAAAAACAAACACACACACACACACAATCCGGCTAGCTCCGCTTGCAACTTGAACACAGGTGCTTTCTCTTGTGACAACCTTTGTAGTTCGGTTTGCAGCCAAAGTGCTTTATACTTCTCATTTCATCATATATAATATGATGAAGATAAAAAAGTTGTGCATTCAGGGATTGACATTTAATAGAATCAGTAATTTCTGCTGCCTCATCAAGGACATTTTTTAAGTCTAATTGGTCTTTTTCCCTTTTTTTTTTTTTTGTGAGTGTGCAATGGTGAAGAATACAGTGAGTACTAGTATAATTTGGTGCCTTGATTTGTGGTAAGATGCTAGCAGCTTTACTCACCATTACTTTTGCACTATCATCACTGATGTCAACACAATGGAGAAGGGAAATAACATCCAGTATTATTAAGAAAATAGTTTTGACCTTGTGAACCCCGCTTAATGGTTTAGGGAATCCTCCAGAGTTTCATGGGCTATGTTTTAAAGACCATTGCTTTAAGGGCATTTGCTATAACCTGGAAGGATGCTGGGAGACTTTGCTGGGAGGATGAGGGCTGAGCTGAGAGGCTAGGTGGGCACACACATAAGGAAAGGGGTGGCCCAGCGTGAGCAAGGGCATGAGGTGTGAACAGCGGTGAAGCAAAATGTGTAATGAGGGCAGGGGTCTCAGCTGAGATGAAAAGACATACAGAGGGCCTTGTATGCACAAAAGGAGCTAAAACATTTGAGAGCTCTTGAAGGTTTCATAGCTGGGGAGCAACATGATTGGACCTGTCTGCTAGCTGAAGCACTTTAGCAATAACATGGTGAATGCATTTGGAAGGTTTACCCTGGAGAGAGGGAGCTCAGTTAAGAACCTGTGCCTGGTCAGGTAAGAGATGATTTACTAGAACAGATTAATTCACTCAGATATTCTAATGAGTGCATTTGCCGAGGGACATGACCATGTATCACCTTTAATTCACGGATGTAGACTTGGACAATAAAAAAGGAAAAGTGGCCTTATCGGTCAGGACTTTATGTTTCTATTATCTGTGTCCTTGAGGGCCCTCAGGTGGAAACTCCTACACTCTGCTCAGTGTAATTATTTCCTATAATAATTAGGGAAATGAGAACAGAGAGCAGGGGTAGAAGTAGGGTTACAGGCTATGTTAGTTTCTTGCAGGAGCACACTTGGGGCATTATAGAGGTCCGAGCTCTTGGAGTTAGTATTTTTGCTTTAACTATGATGTGAATGTTTCTGTGTATGTGCACTTACACATACATGTACTTGGGTTTATAGACAGGGATATCAAAAATGTATACACATTTTAAGAGATGTTATCTACGTATTGCATAAATACTGATGCTAACCACTTTGAGCACCTCTTGTAATTACAGAAGTCAACTGTGACTTGTATTCATCTTTTGTTATCTGTATATACTGAGTATTACAATTTTAATAGTTTTTTTCCTTTCTAAAAACATGTATACATTTTTTTGGCACCCTCCATATAATTGTATTTATTTGTGTTAACACTGAACTCCACTGAGGCACCCTAATGCAAATCTCTACCAGCTCTTGTCTGGACTTCTCCAACTAGTCTTCTACACTTAACCCACCATGATCCATTTTATACACAGCACCGTAGTGATCTTTTAAAAATACGATCTTTTAAAATATAAATCAGATCATATCATTTGCCTGCTTACAATCCTCCAATGACGTCCTGTTTCACATTAAAAAAACACATCCAGAATCCATACGCTGTCCCACAAAGCCCTGCGTAAGCGCCTCCTGCTGCCTCTCTGGCCTGCTTCTATCACTCATTCCCTCGCTCACCAAAGTCTCATTACCCTGGTGCATTTTCCTCAAACGCCTTTCACAGTAGCTGTTTTCTTGAAAAGCAAGGGATGCTCTCCAAGCTTTCTTTAGGTCCTAACAAATGATGGGAAACTTCCCTGATTACCCAACCTAAAGTGGTCTCCCTACCACTCACTATCACTTTGCTCTCTTTGATTTTCATCAGTCTTCAGCTGTGGTAGCACCTGGACCATTGCCTGACACATAGTAGATTCTCAATTAAGTATCTGTGGAAGGAATGGATAGATAAATTACAGGAAAATTTTCTTTTTGTGTTTACTTTTTATGGTTCTTACAAAGTTGTAATGTAAATGATATCATATTGATAGTTGAGAGCCACCTTTTCAATGTTTAAGGTTTGTTTTTGCTGAGGTCAGGGGTCTGTTTGTTCTAAAAGCCTATAGTGGACACTCAAATTACTTAGAAAGGAGATGGCTTTCTCTAATCAGCTGTTAAGAGAAGGTGTTAGTCATGGTTAAAAAATCAAGAGAATTTACCAGTACACTTACGGAATAATGTCAGTGTTTCCCTCTTTAGGGAAAGAAAAAAAGAATAAGATATAAAAATCTTACAACCTGGAGAACACGGATATAGAAACAAATTGTTATAAAATGTGATAAATGCTGCAATTAAGACGCAGAGCCCCGTGGAAACACAGAGTCAGGAAGTCGTCACTTCCTGTGCCTCAGGGAAGCAGAGGAAGCTTCAGAGGGGAGCTGGTAGTTGACATGTGTCATGAAGGACAAGGACTTTTCTGGAAGAGAAAGGCAGTGCAGGCACACAGAACAGCACACGGGAAGTCACAAGTGTGTAGAACATGGTTATGAAGAAGCAAGTATCATGCAGAAAACAGCATTTTTTTCCTCCAGTGATCCACGGATCAAGGGTGTGGGTTCTAAAAAGACCCTTCCCACCACTGGCATTCCTTCCGCTGTTGTGAAACCATTTACAACATCCTGCAGGGGGCGCCGTGACAGATGGCAATCCCCACAACACGCGCCCAAGTCCCCACCTCCATGGGCTGTGCCTGGCCAAAGCCTGATTGGGACAAAGCTGCCCACACGGAGCAGTTTCTGCAAGAGGAGGGACTCCTTCCTCTGCCGGGACTTGAGCTAGAAGCGCATCAGACTGTGCCGCAGCCTGAGAGGGCCTGTGCAGACCCCCCTCTCACTTCCCCGGCGTCCTTCCCGGCGCCCGGCCCGTCCTCCAGCTCCCCCGCTCCCGGTTTTCCCTCCCTCCCGGTTTTCCCTCCCTGGCGTTGTACTCGATACGTTTCTTGCGTGTCTAATCCTGTCTTGGCATCTGGTTCTAGAAGGACTCGAAGTAATACGGTAGCCTATGGAAGTGAAACAAGAGACTTGCATTACCTCTAAAATTGCGTTATTTCTAGATTACCTGAAGTACGAGTTGCACGGTGCCCGGACAGCGGCGCGATTCCAGTACAACCCAATGAAGAGAGAGGACTGAGAGGAAACTCCTAGGCACTCACTCCACTGTATTCTTAAAGCCCGCAGACGGCTCACGAGTAAAATCCAAACTCTAAATATGGACAGACTGAAAAACTTGAATAATATTTAAACAGCCCAAGTAGAACTGGAGATTGGTTAATGGAGGCTGTTTTTACACCCACACAACCTGGCAGATCATTGCTATACAGTCTTCTGCCACAAAGAAAAAAACTACTTACAGAAATATGGTTCTTTGAAAACATCTTCTGTCCCTGTATAAATGACATAGGATCCGGAGACATTTCTGCAAATAATCTGTTTCCCATGCCAGTGTCTAAATAGTGTTAGAGTACTGAGATAAAGAGAAAGTCACCAGGACTCTTGCTGCACTGACTAGAGAAGCAGTCGGTCTGGAGCCGGTACTGGTCTCTGCTGCTCCTCCTGAAATTTAATGAGACCCACCAAGCACCTTGCTGTTTTCACATGACTAGATGAGAGGGCAGGTGTTGCCATCTCTGACGACACAGGGAAGGCCGAAATGCACCCTCCTAATTTACTTGCCCTTTTGGTGAGATTTACTTTAGCAGGCAAGTGCTTTCCTTCTGTTGGGAAAAAAACGGCCTTTTTAAATGATGACCAAACCCAGGTCTCCCCAGTTTTTAATGTCAGAATGCACACGTGATCTTTCTAGGCTAGACCAAAGATATTAAAAGTTTGGTTTTCCTTTCTGCATTGCAGTGAAACCCTCAAAATGGAGAAAGATCTGCAGAAAACAAAAAAATCCAGGATGTCCTAGCATGCCGTGAGGATTTGCTTCATTAAGTATCCCGATCGCCTGACATGCCCCCAGTCGCCCTTGCTTTGCCATTCCCTTCATTTATACTTGTATACGTTAAATCTTCCCTGACGGCTCACTGTATGCAGGCACTGTGCAGTGGGCTGGGGGCAGCATTGGCCATGACTGGCAAGGTCCCTGCTCTCTGATGGCACATGCTTTGGTAAGGATGGGGGTGGTCAATATACAACATAATGGAAATACGAGTGATGGGACAGAGTGACTGAGAAGAGAGTGACACAGAGGGGTCAGCAATGCCTATTGAATGTAAAGTATAGCATAGGGAATATTGTCACTGGTATCATCATAGCTATGTACAGGGTCAGATGGGTAGTAGACTTGCTGGGGTTTTCACTTTGTCAAGTGTTTAAATGTCTCATCATTATATTCTTTTGTATACCTGAAACTAATAATAATAAAAAATAAAGTATGGTTTTGTAGTGTAAAAAAAAAAAAAAGCAGACTGTTGGGCAAACAATGGCTTGTCAAGCTGGGCTCTTAATTTGGAGACAGTGAAAGAAGAATTTATCTGATGGATAAAGTTGACAAAATAGGCCACGTCTGCTGGGCCAGTTAAAACAATGGGGTTTAATGTCCCTGATATTTGTCACTACATCTTCTGGGAACACATTAATGAACCCATTAATTACAACAAGGAATTTGCTTCACTGTAAGAAGATTCCAGGGCCCCTTCTGGAATCTAAAAATAGTCCAGCCCCAATTCCAACCACTGAACGGTCCTCTCCTTACACCAGTGATCCCCCCAGGTGACCCCAGTTGGGAGTGATTCACTGGAAATAAACTGGCAAAGCAAAACTTGGGGCCACCAAGTGACAAAAGGAAAACAGCTAACGAATCCAGAAAGCTGAGTAATGAATTAGCAAACCCTCAGAGTTGCCAGCAGGCACTTTCGGGGTGCTATGCTGAGAGCTCATAGGGGTGCAGTGGAGGGTGGTAGGGGTATCTTACAGCAGGCCTAACCTGCTGTGATTAAGATTTATTTCTATTACGTCGTTCCTTACATGTTCAGATGCTAGAAACTTGGCATATTCCTCGTAATACTCTAAGATTCAGGTATTATTACTCCACCCTCCTTTTAAACAGGTGAAAAAAAAAAATCAAAGCTGAGAGACGGTAATGAACCTATCTGAAGTCACACAAAGTGCAAGACAGAGCTACAATTCGAAATTTTCAAAATACAGACGACTTGGAAAGAATTGTAGAGTGAACACCTGTATGCTCAGTCTGCCTAACGCTTGTCTTTTATATTCATGTTACCTGACGAGAGGTTACTAGATGTACCAGTACAGAAACTTAGCCAGGACAAAACAAAAATCTGAAAATATTTGTAATTCTAGATTAATGGACAAAATCTCATTCTTCACATTACTCATCTTGACTCAGGTGAGAGAAGCATCCCTGCTCTTTGAAGGCTTCTCAGCTCAGTGTTTTCTGGGCTAGTAAATTCAGCCAGAATAATACATAAGTAGAGCTCTGCTTGGTGTTACGGTGTCTGTTCCTTTGTGTCTGTCTCCAAGATGACCTAAGGAACTGGGTAGTCTAGCTGAAAGGTGCTATGATAGAGAATGAAGCTCTATTCACTCCTGGGAGCTTCCTTTCCCCCTCCTAAGTGAGGGTCAGCACAAGGGAAAATCAAATTCAACACACATTGCCATTCTGTGAAGGAGGGAGGGAAGAAGGGAGGGGAGGAGGGGGGAGTATGAATGGCCGAATGAATGAGTGAATGAATGAATAGAGGTAGCTCTAATCCATTCTACCCATTTGTCATTTCCACAGCCTCAACCAACTTTAAAACCAGAAGAGATTGTAGCCATGATCCAGTTAAACTTCCACATTTTACCCGAGGATAAGCTTCCAACCACGCAGCTGGCTAACGGCAGAACTCAGAACCCATCACGCTTCCCATTCTACATGGATTTCATTCCCATCTCATCAGTCACGCATCAGTACTTTACAGGTGATGCAATGTTGCCAGGCACTATTCAAGAGGCCCTCGCATTAGCTCCATTTCTGCCCTCAAGGGGCTTACAATCCGGTGAAAATAACGACAGACCCACTTATTGCACAACTTCTGGTGCTTCATGTGCATTATTTCTCATCTACCTGACATTTTAAGTTAAGTGTGATTATAAGTTCAGAGAGGTTAGTGGGCACAAAGGTTAATGTGCCCAAAGCCACACTATTGATAAGGCTGAGATTTCAACTCTGTAGACTATATTTTCAGGGATAATTTCTACAGTTCATTACTAGAAAAGTTACTCTGAACTCATGTCTCTTGGACTCTAAATCCTATGCTTGTTCTGCTGTGTAGTAACACTGCCTCCCTAACATTAGCAAATATGGAGTAGAATCATATATATTATTCCTTTACCATGTTGACTCAGGTATCATTATGGCTTCTAGAATATTAGAAAGTTCTTTTTCTGGTACCATCCTTACAGGAGAGGAGACCAAGGAAAAGATGGAATTAAATAAGGAACATGAAAATGACTTCCTAAACAGTATTTAAAACAGATGAGAGGAACATACAGCATGGTAAAAGACAAAACAAATACTTAAATAATGAAGGAAATTTAACAAAGCAACAATAAAGGTGTGAGCAGGAGCCAGAGGTGGGGTGCGTACATAAAATGCCATGGGGTTAAGGACGTCTACTAGCAAGGATCAAAACAGTGAGCTATACTTTCACACAACAGTTCTGAGGACAGATATCCCATCCAATCTTACACACAGTGTGTTGGTTAATACTAGAGAACAGAAGTAGCATAGAGGCCATAAAAAGCTGTTAGCGTCTCACGCTCTGTATTCAAAGGGTTCTAAAGGATTCCGTTTGAGTAGACCGTCATGTTATACAAAGAGGTTCCTTGATTAGTACCTTAATCAGACACTGTCTTAAACCACGAAGTAAACTTTACACGAGTATAGCACAGCATGTCTCTGGGAGCCGTGTCTGTCTTAGGCACGGCTTGGTTTTCAGGGCTGACACGTGTGAGGCACTATTGCATTATATGTGTTGGAGACAAAAGTCTGTTTCCTTACTCTCACAAAATTAGGGTAATACCTACTTCACAGAATCTTTGTGAGGGTTAAATAATACAATAGCATAAGAAGCCTGGCAATTCAATGCCATTGACAACTTTTGTTAATGAGGTAAAAGCTACAGATTTTCCTCCTTGAGGAGCTTATTCTTAGTCCAATTTGACCTCAGTGTGGTCTCCTTACTAGAAGAGTCCACTTCTTCTAGTTGTCATCTGAAGGTGACAAAGAAGAAAGAATTCCACGATGATGTCCGTTCCTTTGTCCAAATACAGTAGACTCTGTTATCCAGGACTGAAGCCATCAGCACTCTCAAGCAACCAGTTAACAGAGAGTCTGCTTACATTTATCTGCCCATCCCCATGGGTGCTGGTTAGCTGAGAGTCTACTGCAATAACATATGTCACAGACTGGGTTCCCCAGTTTATTGTGCAGGGGGTAAAGCAGGAGCTCCCTCTGGGATCAGGACCTGTGCAAGGAAGCAGGTGTGGGCCAAGAGGGAAGCTGGCTGCAACGCCGCAGTCCCCTGGGAGTGCTGGAACCAGAACGCCCTTCAGAACCGTCCCCAGCTGGGCCAAAAGGACTGGCCTTCACACTCCCGCATCAACCAGTCAAGGCACTGGGGAAGGGGCGTGACCTTGGCCAAGGGGGTTCCCCCTCCACCGCTGAGGAATCCACGACTTCCTTCACAGGAGGGGTCTGGGCACCACTGTCTAGGGACCACCACATCCTACGAAGATGAACTTTTTCTCTGGGGCTTTCCTGCCGTTCCAGACCCAGAAAACGTGAACATTATCAAGTCCCTTCTAGTTCTTTTAATAGCAGTTCCTTGGGAAGACAGAGAGATCTGCAAGGAAGGCGGGCGATGGTTGCCAAGGGAGCGGGAGTTATCCATGTTTTCAGCTGAAGAGCAACCCCCGGTTTTGAGTGAATTAGTCAGGGGAGAAGGACAGAATGCAGGCAGGCGTCACACAATCCTGCCAAAGGAACTGAGCCAGGGTTGGAGTCGGCTGACGGGGAAAATGTATAAAAAGCACAAGCTCTGAGAGATGAAGTCCCTCAAGTTCCACAGGCACGCCCACATCCCAGCGTCCCGAAGCTGATGAGAGCAAACACAGGCATAGGTGGTGAATTCTAGCTTAGGAATTCAGGGTCTGGCTTCAAACACAGAAATTAAGTACCTCAGTGTCAGAATGCAAACAGCAGCACCTTCTTCACAGGAAAATCTTTGAAAAGGTGGGGGTAGGGGAGGGCTAGGTTCTCTACACTCTCCCTCAGAAAGAAAACAGAAAATTTAGGTCTCCAGAGATATCGCTGATGAAGTAAACCTATTCGCTTTGTCTTCCATCAACTAAGAAAGGCCAAGAATTGTCCAAATAACTATTGTCTTCCACGAAACTCATCTCATTATAACAGAGAGAAGGAAATAGAATTCTCCTCAGGGTATTACGGCTGTGATTCTCTCCCAAGGGGCTACTAAATAACACGCTAGAGTGAGATCCACAGCAGTCTTACAGAAAGGATGGATGGTCCCCCTCTAGTAAAACAGACACGGTCATCAAATCCACTTTGCCAAGTATTTATCTGAATATCCATTTCAAGGCAGAGGAATCGATAATTCACCAGAGGAAAGAATC
This sequence comes from Lyroderma lyra, assembly GCA_004026885.1. Lineage (NCBI taxonomy): Eukaryota > Metazoa > Chordata > Mammalia > Chiroptera > Megadermatidae > Lyroderma > Lyroderma lyra. The sequence continues at coordinate 59,485 of PVJL010003476.1, forward strand.
AAAATTAATTAAATTAAATTTAAACCACCTTATAAAATAAAATACCATGAAACAGCTTATAGGGGAACTGCTGGGATCTTTTCTAGAACATGCTCATTTTGTCTGTCAATGATCACTTCTGGGCAACAATTCTACCTATTAGGCCAGCTTGGTATTTGTACCTTGTAGAGAAAATTCAAAGTGGGCTAAAGAGCAAAACGACGGGGCAAGTCCTGCCAACTAAATAAAATGGTACCTGTCAAAACGCCAATTTGCATGAAATGGCAACAGAGCATCTAATATACAGGGCTTGTCAACAGACATCTAAATAATAGTGCTTTTCTCAGCACCTTCTGTGCTTAGGTTTACAATTAAATGTCTAGTAACTCAGAAGAAAATTGTCTTAAAGCTGCCACTAATGTTTTTTTTTTTTTTTTTTTTTTTTTTTTTTACATTTGAGCACCAGTTCATGACACACTAATAGTGCACTTATTACTAGTACTGCCACCATGTCATCCCGAACAGATAGGACAGAAAAAAGAGGTGTACAACCTGCTTTGTAAACCCCCTGCAATCATGGGTTTTTATCAAAGGCAAAGAAAGGTCATGCCATTGATCTCAAAGGCTTTGAGAACGAAAAGTGTTCCAGTGCGGGAGAGGATTTCTGCACAGAGAATGATCAAAGGCATCATCGTAAGGCATCTGTCCCCAAATCTGTGTGAGCACCTCTCAAAGAACATGACCCAGCCAGATCTCCCGGAAAGCTGCTGGTGCCTGTGCCACCACAGGCTTGTAGATTCGATGGAGCCAAATAGAAAGACACTGCATTGCAGAACAAAACTAGTGCAGTGCTGAACTAGTGCTACGTCGTGCCAGATGTGTGACACATGGGACGGAAGTACAAGTCACCCTCCGCTGGAGAAGGATGTCTTAGAGTGCTGTGGGAAGTGAAGTGAATCCTGGGAATCTGATTGAGTTTTCCAGATTTGTAGGCATGAGGGTTAGAGGCATTTGCAGATCTGGGAAAACATCACACACTCCTTCACTTTTTCTCCCACTCTCGCAGCATAAAAGCCCCTTTTAAAAGAAATGCCGTGCGGTGGTTTTAATCTCGGTTTTACATCATTCTTTACCACGTGCTTTCCAGCTGTTTGCTTCTGAGAAACATATGAAGCTAATCGCACGGCAATGTTCAAGAGATCTTTCTGCTCCTATCTTTGTATTTCTCTCCATTTTTATTCGATTACATTCACTTTGGTTTCCTCAGACCATTCTGAATAATTGCACCCTCTCTAGGTCAGGGGTTTACAATGTGTCAGTTGTAAGACCAACGGAATTATCACTGAGAGAATGAAGGTAGACAAGTCTCTCTCTCTCTCTCTCTCACACACACACAGGTTTCCTGCCATATCCAAGTGGCAGTTTTTATCTGTTGGGTCTGCCAAGATTGTCAACACCTTACACTCTCTCACGTGTGTAGCAAAACTCTCACATGTTTCCAGGAGAGGCTTTCAAAGTTTTGTACTATTGTCACTTGTAGTGTCTCTGCTGTGTGCCCTCCTGAAACTGACAGCTACTTTCTCTGCGGAATAAACACATGGTCAGTGAAAGGTCTAAAAAAAGCTCTATAAGCAGGGGGAGGTTGCAGTCAGAGACTAGTCACCTGTTAGAGAGCCATTTTCAGGAAACCAAAACCACCACCATCTGCATCACACTGGCTGGCAGCACCTGACATTTCTTTAGGGCTAGTCTTTTCTTTCTAGAACTGCTATTCATGCTTCAGCTTTGATGAAATGCAAAGGGGCAGGAGAGGTGCCTAAGAAAACCGAACCCTCCAACACAGCGAGTCCAGACGCCTAGGGAGTGAACTGCCGCCTGGAAGATGGATGTCTCCTTGCTCTGGTGCCCCGGACCCACGGAACAGCTTCTTTTTCAAAACAAGCACACCACCCTTTCCCATCTCCGTCTACCAGGAGAGCTGCAGACATGTGGATCTGAGAGCAGGAAGCGACCCGAAATACCAACTACTTCACTCATTAGCCATGGAGGCATTTCTTAGAAGCAATCAGTGTGAAGTCACTGGGATTGAAGAAGAGCTGGGCCTCCCTGACCTCCATGGAACCTGCACAAAAGCTCTGGAACTCTTAGTCGATCTTGGTCATTTTCAAGTCAGGGCCGGGGCTCTCCCAGTGCCTCACCATTGCCGCCCCAGAATGAGCACAGCCGTGTTCATTTCCACTACTTTGATTCAATAGATTTTTGCGTGAAGACGTGAATGTCAGGCTCCTCTGAAGAACCTGAGAAGACGAGGAGGGACTACACCTGCAATCCCCAGCCGCCGCGGTGCATCGAGGCCCAGCTGCCGCTCACTACTGCCTTGCACCAGGTTGGGGCACCTGCTGAGGTCACCTGCCTGCAAGCTTTGGGTTTGCGGTCTCTGTGAGCACGGGTCTGGCCAATCTCATTTTACAGCCGACGCACCAATCATGACCTGGCTGGACAGTGACAGTGGCTGTGACAGGAGGAGAACCCGGATTTTCCTAAGTTCTGGTTTGGCATCGCTTTTTCTAGTACACGCCAGCAGTTCTGAAACTGGGGAGCCATGAAAATGTTCTTCATGATCCACAAGACTATAATAAGTTCCTGAAAATGTATCTGCACTTGACTGACACTTGAGAAATCCCATGCTACACCCAGCGACCGAGGGAATGTCTGAAGTTTCACAACCATAAGTATCTTCAGTTGCTTCTGCTTTCTTATGGGTCTTAGAAAAGCAGGCCTCTGTTATGGCACATGTCACTCGTGTGCAATTTGGGGTATGCTGTTAGCCAGATAGATCCCCCAAAACATAAGAAATAGACACAGAAAAGCCCTTGTTTAGTTAAGTAATGAGGAGTTCTGATTCCTCCAAATCAGCCTCACACAGGGATCTATAGAGGTACAGAGGAAAGGGTTGCAGGAGAGAGCCCATGGCACAGGCCAGGGCAGGAGCATTTTCATCCTCAGTTTCTAACAATGACTTTAATATATTAATTATCCTGGGAAGTAGCTCAGCGTAGTGGTGAGTGAGTAGTCTTGGCTGCCAGATGGCCTGGGCCCAAATCCCAAGGCCACCACCTATAGGAAGACATCTAAGCCTTCTGGGCCTCAGTATAGTCATCTATAAATAGGAGTAATAACAATAACTGTCAATTTATTGTGAGAATTCAATGAGATAAGCACCTAAAACTCAGTGCCTGACACATAATGAGTGCTTAGAAAAGTCTGCCATTATTAGCACAGCAGGTTTATGGTTTATAAACCACTCTCGTTTCCTTTCTTCCACGTAACAACGCTGTGAGATGAGTAGGAACTGTATCCATTTTAAAGACAGACAGGAAATCTGAAGAGCTGAAGTCAGTCATCCACCCGCACGTAGGTAGTCAAGGAGAAAGTCAGCACTTGAATCCAGGTTTTCTGACTTAAGATTCTACGTTGTTTCTACTACCCACAATGCCTCTGGGAGCCTCCAAGCAGTAGGAATCATTTTGAAGGACTATATTGAAGGTTAGATGTCAACACGTGGTCACGGTGGGAGCAAATCACTGAAAAGTTAGGGCTTCCAAGAAAAGCAGCAGCAGCAGAAGGAAAAACAGAGAGGATCTATATAGAGAAACAAAAAGCTGCAGCACACCGAGGACATTTTGGATTTGAAATTACAAATACCCTGGAAGGGGATGGTACTTAAATGATGGGCAGTCCTCGGGCCATACCAGGTGGTACCCAAAAGGGGCCTTCAGGGCACGCCGTGAGTTTCTGAGCTTGCCCTGCTTCTCTCAGGGGTGGGTGGACCCGGTGAGGGGGCTGGGCTTGGGGGCTTGGGGCTGGAAGCGAGACCCTCCCGGCGTAGCGACTCTGTGCACTGCTGCGGGGAGGCTTTAAGCGAGGCAGCAGCCAACATTTCCCACGCAAAGTAAACCTGTCAGATAACCGGATTTTTGCTTGGTTAAAGACTCGGGATGCTTTTTATGGTGTTTCCTACATTTCTGCTTTGGATTCCAGATATTTTATACTGGAACGAGGCACTGCAGTAGGCTCCCTGGAAATAGATCTATCTCCTTCCCTTCCCTTCTTCTCTCCCTTCCCTCCCTCCCCTCCTTTCCCTCCTTTCCTTCCCTCCCTTCTTTCCTTTCAAAATAAGTCTTAAGTAGTCCATGTGTTTAGGACTATAGCTTGGTCCTCAAGGCAGTAATAAAAATATTGGCACTGACCTCAGCGGGTATATTTTCAGTTTTCTTAGAACGCAGATGGGCACACAATTTTATTTAAGGCCAACGTGGGGAAAAGGTGGTCTCTTTACTCTGCTTTTGGTACTGAGGGTATTTGCTTCTTCTTTTGCACTCCCAGGACCCCATGCTTAATCCCCGCCCCCTCACCCTGCCCCTCCCATTCACCCCTATCTCACCCTTTCACACCCCTCTTCCCATACTGGGTCTGGATGAAGTGAGTGAGGCCAAGGTAATAACTGTGCTAAATACCTTCTCACATAGTTTAATGGGCTCCCTTTCCCTGTGGCCTATTTTTGTCCACGGATAGAGAAATTTTCCCTGTAGCAGAACGCGGTAAGGCTGCAGGAAAAATAATTCATGCATCTTTTTACCTGAAGACAGCTGGCTGTCTCCCCTCTCGTGATATGGGGACCCAAGGTGCAGTACATAACCCCTACTCCGTATGTGTGTTCCTTTGCTGAAGGGGTGCCAGATAAAATACAGGAAGCCCAGTTAAGTCCAAGTTTCAGAGAAACAAAAATAATCTTTTAATATCAGCATGTGCCAAATACTGCACAGGACATATTAATACTAAAAAATTATTTTTTGCATGTCTGAAATTCTAATTTAACTATGTATCCCATATCAATTTTTGCTAATTTGACTACCTTGTTTTCCTGGGAAAAGTGCCTAAGTTAATTGAGTAGAAAAGAGAAGAATGCTGGTAATTTCAGTTCTTTTTTTAGAAAAATGAAATAATAAAAATATGAGACAAAATTTTTCGTCAAAAGCAAAATCAGTGCTTATATAATACTGACCATTTCAAACACACACACACCATTTTCATTTTGCATACTCTCTTCAAGTTTTTGTCCCTGCATATTTTCATTTTTTTTTATGGAAAAGTACATGAAACCGGAATGAGGTTTGCTGTTAATAGTATCGTACTGATGCTAATTTCCTCGTTTTGATAGTGCACTATAGTTTTGTAATTTGTTAACATCAGGGGAAGCAGGGTCAAGGGTATAGGCCAACTCTGTATACTGTTTCTGTGAGAGTTTTCTTGAAGTCTCAAATTATTTCAAAATAAGTAGTTAAAACAACCACCACAAATAAGAAGTTATAGTCTTCCCCACTGGAAGAGCCCATTTCATCGTTGCCTGCTCACTGTTGCTGTCCACCCCAGTGTTACGTAAGACGATGCATTTCGACCTTAGTAGCCCCAAGCCTGGTGCAATGGGTGGCACACCTAAGCGCTCAGAAAAAGTTTTGTTCATTAGTTGTTGTACTAGTTTATTTGCCAGATGACAGTGTACTACTTTAACTGACTTGATTTGGTTCATGAATGCTTCTTTGGCGATGACATGGTAGACCGTCTTTTTGGAAGCTGACCTAAGTCGGTCAGTGTGGGACACTCAGCCTGCGCTGTTCACCTGGGGAGGGGAAGGGAGTTTAGGAGACAAGTGTGGGGAAGGGGATTTTATTTTACTGTATACTTTCTTGTTAGCATCTGAATTTTGTGTGTTTAAAGACTGAAATGTAGCACAGAGATAAGCACATATACAATGAATGACCATTAAGTGAACTCCTTTGTATAATTATCACCCAGATCAAGAAATAACATACTGTCAGCACCCCAGAAGCCCACCTTGTGAATCCTCCAATTATTGCCTCCATCCTTCCTCCCAAAGTTATCTTGATTTTTACTTTCATAGATTAAGAATTAAAAAGAGTATGTATTTACAGACTTACTATAAAGGAAGTAGATCATGTCCTTTTGCGTTTTCTCAAAACCCAGGGGGGAATAAATAGGGTGTTATTTTGGATTTTTGAAACTTACAGGTGGTAGAGAAATAGCTGAGCCCAAGGAGAATGGGTTCGCTGAGACCTGGAGGAAGGAAGATTCCACCAGTGGAGGAGATGGCACGTGTCTCATGCACCCCTCAAGGTGTCAGGACCTCTGATGATGTAGTATGTGGCTCCCTGGAACTCATCGCTGGACTTCTTGGCTTTGGACCTTGTGACCAAGTGTTGCGGGGCTTCTCTACGGAGGCTATCCTCAGTAGATGACAGAGGACCAGGCTCACTACTGGCACTGGGAAATGAAGCAAGTGATAGGGTCAGACCCCACCTCATTTCTGTGAGCCCTCAGGATTCCTGTTCTACATATGCTTGCAAGGTAGTGGTGGTGGTGGCAAGGGTCCCAATAATAGCTGCTTTTGGATGTCCTCCCAGCCAGGGAAGTAGGGGCACAAAGCCAGATATAACTTAGTTTAAAAAACAAAACAAAACCTTCCATCTGCCCCCTCTGCCAGGTGAATGCACACCTATCCTCACAATGTAGTTTCACCTTCCTTTATATTGTTGATATCCAGGTGTAACCTCAAGCAGGAAGTTGGCACTGCATGTTCTTGGGATCCTCAGTGCCCATTGCACTTTCTAGTGTGAACCACTGCCCTGAAGTAAACGGGGGAGAGGGCACACAATGAGGTATCACTCAGGGTTCAACCATGAAGAGTGTGTGTGCGGGTGTGTGACTGAAAAACATACAGGCATTATTAGAAATCGGCTTAACAATGATGGGAGGTGGCTAGGTGGGCTCCACAAGGTTGTTTTCTCCACTAATGTTGGAGCCCGAAGTCCATAAGCAGACAGAAAGAGAAGCTCAGGAATGCAGGCTAGAACCCCACGAGCAGGAACTGGAACCCCACGTGGGCAGACTGACACCCATGTCCTTTTTTGTTCCCTCCGACCTTATTGACGAGGGTATCCTGTAGAAACTCAGGCCCCGCCTCATGCTGCCAAACACGTATACACTTGGCCCCGGTTGCAGAGAAATTGCAGGAAGCTCCAGGAGGAAGAGAAGAAAACTGCACGACCAGCTGCTTCCCATGTTACAAAAGGCGCCCTCCACGCTGCCTTCTTCCAACTCCCGCGAGACAATATCGTAGCCTACGCTAACCTGAAACGTGGGAGGAAAGGAATTCTGGGAAATGTAGTCCAGTCCGGTGAAGCCGGCACATTATAAAGCAATCACTAAGAGCAGAGTGAAGCCTCACTGAGGTCTCAGGCTGTTAACGCTCATCTTAGACCAATACTATGCTCCATCCTCCTCCTGTGAGATGCTTTCTGCTCCTCCCGGCGGATCTCCACTTATGTTAGTCCATGTCCTCTGAAAAGCAGACACCAAGATCGGTTAAAGGTGCTAGAAATTATTACGGAAAATGTTTGTGACAGGTAATGGGGAGGAAGCCGGGAAAGGCTTAGAAAGCCATCAGACCCTGATGCAAGTCTGACCTTAGGGAAGAAAGAAATGAAGTTTGGATAGAAGTGACTTTGCAAGTCAATTCAAAGGACAGTTCGGCAGAGTCTTGCGTTTCCCACAGGCAGGCCTGCCTGGTGTCCTTGCTGTGCCTAATGACCACAGGAGCACGGTGGGAAGTGAGGCGATGGATTTCAGAGCACACGGGCTGGGGCCCTTGGTCCATTGCCCTCCTGGTAGGATATCTGAGGGCCCATTCTCGTGGCTACTACACTGCATTTCTCGCTCTAGTGAAGACTCAAACTCAACCCTTTCCTTCCTCTTTTGGAATGTGACAAGTAACTAAATTAGGGCCAGGTTATCTTCTTGCTGACACATTTCTTTTGTCCAACGACTGATTTCTGGTCAGTCAGGACAAGCTTTGCCAGGAGGAGATGGTGGGGACACTTGGAAGTGAAAATGGGTTTAATCTTAGGTTATGTGATAAAAGTGTTTGGCTGAGTATTAACCAGTCCTGATTCCTGGGATTTATTACACATTTCTTAAGGGAAAAAAACCCAAGCAACAACAACAACAACAAAAAAAACAGAACCAATGAAGTGTTTGCCTGTGAAGGGGGAGGTCTGGGATATGCTAGAGGTAAGGATTACGAAAATACAGGTCGAAGCATTTTTCTGCAGTCTTTCATTCCTATTCTCTTAAGAAATCAAATGTAAGCATCTGTGACAAATGAACGTAATGGGAGGGAAATAATTTTAGCCTAGACAATGAAAAGTTGAGGATTGTTAACCCGAATCAAGGGTTGTTTTTCTGAAGCCGTGTGACACCTCATGGGTATCTGTTCAGAATAGGACTTGGTTGTTTTTGGTGGTGACTACTGAATGTTGAGCTTTCTTTCCATAGGTGCCTAACAGCAAGATTAAATAAATTTACATGATTTTGTGGGGGAAGGGGTGGGTGAAAGGAGGCAGGTCCTTCCCACAACCTGTTAGTTCCATCTTGCATTTATAGCAAACAAACTCCACTTTTGCAATAAGTGTGTGGGGGGCTAAAAAAAAAAAATACTACGTTTCCTCCCACCTTCTAAGTTCTTCTAAGTGGGCTAATAATCAAATGTACAGAGACAGATTAACAGGAGAAAATAAAAAATGTAATACATGTGCGTGGGACATTCACATAAGCATGAAAAATTCCAAAGACAGTGAGGCAACGCTGTGGATATAAGACATTTTTGGACAAAAGAGAAAGCGAGGATGGAATATTAGATTTCAGAAGTGAGAATGGGCGATTCACAAGTTAAGGAAGAAGGGAACCCAGCAGGAAAATTCTGGCTGGGCAACTCAGAAACAGTGGGGCCCAGGGGGTATCTAGCTAACAGGCCCCTGACTGATGTCCTCTTATTTACCAGACTTCATTCAAATTAGGCTAAGGAGACATCCTAAGATTTCCTTCCTGAAGCAGATTTCTGTCTGAATCTCTGGTGGCAGGAAAGGGTGGTGGCAGGGGAGGGTCCAAGTTTTTTTTTTCTGAGTCTTATTTTTTAATAAATAGCTTGAAAGCAAGAGCCCAAAAGGCAGCTTCAGGGTGACAAAATTTTGGTTCCCTTCAAGTGCCAATGTCACTCATGCCATTCTTTTCCTGTAATGCTCACCAGAGCTTTTTCTAATCAAGCATAGAGCACTCATCACGATTACTCATCTATGCAAAGAAGGGAGTGTAAGTCTCTCTGCTGACCTTACTCCTCAATTCCCGGGCCTTTGGGTCAAATTATGCGTTTTTAATGAGCATTCCTATCATTTTATCACTGAAAATCCTAGAAGCAGAATTGTGCGATCACTGAAGCTTGTACTGAATGTCTAATAAATATTTGAAAAGAATCAAGAAATAATCTCCTTTCCAGGCTAACTTCCTCACAGGAAAATTGTCTTCATTTCTAGTTAAACCACCGCAACAGGAACAACAGTTCTCTCTGATTCAAATTCTCTAAAGAGCATTCCTTGTGCAAGTTTACAGATGAATAAACTTCACATGCTAATTAGGACCCACCAACCTTTCTAATCAGCTCACAAGGTACTCCAAAGCAACTCTCTATCAGTAGTTTCCGGTGAGGGCAGGAATGATCTTGAAAGAACCTGTTTTCTCCTAATTTAGAGCTGTCTCCTGGGTGTAGTGGTGTTTCTGGCAGCTGGGTAAACAGTCTGTTCTGACACATTGCAGTCGCTGGCATGTTCACACCAGGATCCTCCCCAGGTTTGAGGACTAAGAAGTGAAATCATTCACGTCTCCCAGGCAGCTCCATGCTGGTCCAGCAGTAAGTATCAGGGGCTTGGAGGCAGAATGCACTGGAAAACTTCTTGGGAGCCTCAACCTTGGACTACTTGGAAAACAAGCCTTTCTGTCTTTGCTGCTGATAGTAAAATCTCTCCTTATGCAGTGTCTGTTGAGCTTTGTCTTTCATAACCGGGCCCATCAATTTTGCCTGTAGAAAGTCCCTTGTAGCTCTAGCGCACATCCAGCTTTTACATCTCACACTCAGGGCTTATAGTCTGCTGAGTTGTACTAGTAAAGCCATCTTGCCTGGAAAATAGCTCCTGGTGAGTGCTTACCCCGACCCATGCCAGCCCTTGGCCACTTGCCTGGACAGAACACACCAGGGGTGAATGTCTGGGTCTTTGGGAGCCCCAGGACTGTTAGATAATCTGCCCTGCCTAGATCCTTACCACCGTGGTGAGCTGAGCACTGTCCCTCCAAGATATCAGGCCTGTGATAAATAGCTGGTTTTAAGAGGCAGACCTCTGACTATTCCCTTAAGCGGCAAAGGATGTGATCAAGATAAGGCCTTGACACAGGGAGATCATGTTGGATTCTCTGGGTAGGCAGCAAATGCAGGCACATGCATCCCTGTAAAAGGGAGACAGAGGTAGATTGACAGCCCACAGAGAGGAGGGGATGAGAAGACAACTGAGAGGTTTGAAGATGTTGGCCTTGACATTTGGAGTGACACAGCCACAAGCCAAAGCATGCTGGAGCCACCAGAAGCTGCAAGGGGCAGGAATGGCTCCTCCTCCAAAGCCTCTGTGGGGAGGATGGCCCTGCTGACATCTTGATCATGTATTGGGGCTGACCATACGTACCGTTTGAAACAGGACAGTACTGTTGTTTTCTGTCCTGTTTAAATGGTATGCCTGGTCAGCCTACTCATATTGCATAGCTGGTAGCTACTTTTCCTGACTTATTTGAAACATTTCTACCTCTATTGTTTCAGTCTGAACTGTTTGAGGGTGACAGCTGTATATTTGTAGCCCCGAATCTGTAATCCACAAAACAGTGAAAGGGAGTTAAAAAGAGAAAAATGTTGGCTAAAAGATCAAATAAATGAGAAGGGGCTGAACATTAGGACTGGCCATATAGCTTTTTAAAGTCTCCTGCATGGTGTAGCTAGGTCAGTACACAGCGGTTGTTGAACAGTATGAAGATAAAGAGAAACACTGACCACAGTTCTCTGACATGGGGACACTCTCGAGAATGGAGGAAGGGACTTGGGTTTCAAGGACGAGCGAGATTAAAATAGGTCTCGATTCCTAATAGGGAGACTATGATGCAGAAAAAAAATTTTAATTAAGAATTGTAAGCTAATAGGCTTTTATTTATTCAGAAGCAGAGTGAAATCCATGTTTCATTTTGTCACGCTTGCTGAGAGCCCCAGGAGCATGAGAAAAAATTATTTCCCACTTAGAATGACAGCAAGTTGCCTGCCTCACTGCTTAGAAAAGCAAAATTCCAACATGTGACAGAGCCAAGAGGCCCGGAGGAGCTCTGGGATTAGGTCCAGGCAGGAGAGGTGTGAAGGGTGACTGATTTATGAGGCCATCAGTGGGGAGGGGATGAAATGCCTTTTGATACAATCCTTAGTCAGAGACCTAATTTGGAGACTCAAACTTTCTCTAGAACCAAATCATATTTGGCCTTGGCTCAACAGCTCAGCTCTAAGGTCCCAATCTTCTGAGGAGTGAAGAGTTTCAGATCCTTATTATCCATCTCTCCCTGCTTCCCCGCTATGTAGCAAATAATTTGCATATGTCAAGCAGTTCTGCCAGTGCAGTGAATAAGCTTTTTCTTCACTGCTTATACTTTAGCACAAACCCATTTTTTTTTTTAGGGCAATAGACATAAATATGCTTTAAATGATCAAATTGTAGCTGTTGACCTCAGTCAAATTTCAGACAATTCTAATTTGGTTCCCAAATTTCTTGGATTCTTCCATCTGCTTGTTGTTTGTTTTCAGTCATGTGAATCTCCCATGACATCTGATTTCCCAGGAGATGCTAGTCTTTAAGAATTAAGCACCAACAATAAGAACAGTCAAGCTCCCAGTTTTCTAGAATTCCACCCTGGAGTTAGTTGTTTTCTTACCCTGAGTTTGGGCTCAGCACCATCTTGAATGCAAACCTTTATGTTACTAGTATAGTGGTAGCTACCCCAACAAGGTCTTAAGTCTCCCATAGTTAAAAAGAGATTGTGTGACTTCAAGGGCCCAGAGGCAAAGCTCTCTCATTCCTAGTGCTGTATCACCACTCAAGGTCAAGTCCTTGAGCAGCACCATTGCCCGTTTGTGAATTTGAGTGTGGGAATGTCACACTAGGGGGTTTCAATAGGTGTGTGTGTGTGTATGCAGGACTCCATGGAGACACATAATGTAACATTGATAACTATGAGTTACAAATCATACCAATGAGCTACATGACTGGAGAACCTGAGACGTACCGAGAACGGCATCTTTTCTCCTCCCTCTATGGATTTGCCTTGCTCAGAAACAAAATATTGGCATTTTCAACTGTTTATTGAAAACTCTCTGGCTATTTTCTTGAATTGAGAGATTTGGTTCTCATGGGACCCAGTAGAGGACAACAAGGAAAGCACTGGTGTCTATTGGCTTGAAGATATTTAACAACATTTATTTAGCAACACCCAGGCGGTGGTGTTGAGAGTGCCAAAGCCTAGCCACTACACCACCAGGGAACCCGCCCCCACTAGAACTTACTCATAGTGCTATACAGCCAAAAGGCTGTTTCTGTCACATAGAACTCAGTCTTTATTGTGTGGAACATCATTTCAAGTGTGATATTTTACCACACAACTCCATGTGGGTAAATCTAGTTAAAGTTAATTCTTAAAACCAGGACTCAAACAAGGAGGAGATTGCACAGGCTGAGAGAGAAAAGCTGGGCCTGCTGTTGTCCAGAAAAAATCATCAAGTACTGGACAAATCAAAATAAGCCACATTGATTGGAAGGGAAAGGATTGTTAAGGGGATATGCCATGCAACATCTGATACCAGCCTGGACAGGAGGGCTGGTATGCAAAGCAAGTTCCGATGGGCACATCAGATTTGGAGTTCTGAAATACAATTGGACACAAGGGGGAACCAAACTGCTTGGGCTTGTTCTGTAGCAGAGAATACCCACTGACATGAGGGGAAGATCTGGGGGGTGGAAAACCAGCCTGTGATGCACCTAAAACCATCTGAGAAGGAATCCAGGCATGCAAGGTCCATACTAGGAACACGGACAGTAAATGACTGGGTAGCAGAGACTTGGAGTCAGAAATAAAATGCTTGAACTTTGGCAGTGGTGGCCAGACATGGTCTGCCAGGTCAGGGGACAAAATCTTATTACATAAAAATGCAAAGGATCCACAGTAAGGTAATAATAGGACCAATAACAACAAAATTCATAAACATAAATAGCCATAGCTAACATGTACTGAGCAATAACCATGTACCGGACTAAACACTTAACTATTCCATGTTTTCTATTCTTATTTAGCAGAGAAGAAAATGGAGGCCTAGGGAGATGAAGTACACGTTCAAGGTGTCACAGTGCTAAGTGGCAGAACTGGGATCTGAACCCAGATTTGTCTCACTTTCAAGCTCATGAGCTGTACCTTCTTCAGGGTGACTCAGGATAGAAGGTATCTCCCTGAGCTCCTGGGGAGACTTGAACCCACAGGAGAGATGGCATACAGATGGACATGAAGAGCAGATCAGCGCTGCTCCTAAAATTAACATAAATAAATACCAAGTCAGATTACGTAAAAACTCTAACATAAAAATCACTCTGAAATGTCATCACTCCACCACACTCAACATTAGTGAAGCTCTTTACTAATACCTATTTCTGTTTTGAGGATATGCATAAAGCAATTAAATATAAAGTGACATTGCTGGATCACCACATGATGGGATGGGAACTCTCATATACCATTTGTTGTGGGTTGAACTGTGTCCCCCCCAAAAAATATGTTGAGGTCCTAATCCCCAGCGACCTGTGAATGTGACCTTATTTAGTAGCAGGGTCTTTGCAGAGGGAACCAAGTTAAAATGAGATCATATTGAATTAGGGTGGGCCCTAAGTCCAAAGACTGGTGTCCTCATAGGGAAAGAGATCTGCAGGCACACGGATCCAGAAGGAAGGGGGCCATGTGCAGGGGCAGGCTGAGAGGCGAGTTCTGCTGCCGTTCACCCAGGAACACTGTGGATGGCTGGCAACCACCAGGAACTAGAAGAGACGAGAAAGTGTTCTCCACTGACGCCTTTGGAGAAAGCCTGGTGCTGCTGAAACCTTGATTTTGAGCTCTGGCTTCCCACACTGTGAGGGAATAAATTTCTGTGTGCTGAGGCTCCCAATTTGTGGTAATTTGTTACTGCCTGGACAAGCAGGGGTGAATGGGTAAAATCTCCTTGAAAGCAATTTAATAAATGTATCAAAACCTCAAACATTCACATTCTCAGGATTCCTATGTTTAATAAACTATTTCAAAATGTTGTTTATAGATTGAGATGCAGAAAAGCTTTATTCACCATTTATAGTTTATGGTATATAATATTATTCAAAAGGAAACAACTTAATAGCTAATAAGAAGGAATGATTAAATAGACTATGGTATACCCAAAGGATAAAATGTTATACAACCATTAAGACATTTGAAAGATAGTTTTTAGTAACATGGGAAAATATATGTTATAGTGTTCAATGAAAAAATTAGGAAATAGAATATTCAGTACGATCATAACTCTACTAAAATATACATGGGGAAAAACTGAAACGAAATACATCAAAAGATTAATGGCGATTATCTTTGGATTTTGGGACTATGGTTGACATTTTTTCTTCATGTCTTTTGGTATTTTAGAATTACCTAGAATGAGCACATAGTACTTTGTATAATGAGAAAAAAAGGCTTATAAAGAAAACTTAAAGAAATGGTTATTGGAGGGTTAAAAAGAAAATGTCAACTGAAAAGTCATCTACGAAGAATGAAAATCCGTCATTATTTACACTAATGACATAATAAGCATAAACACTTCCTTAATATTAACAAGGCTAATAATGCTTATATTTGCACAGAGCACCTTGTGAGTTGCTTACGATATGCAAAGTATTTTTATCTGCTAAGACACGTCTTAAAATTTGCAAAGCATTTTCTCCCTACCTGTGTTATCTCACTTGATAAGTTAAAACTTAAGTCTATAAAGAGTAGGTATTGTTGTATTTATATGACAGAAGAAGCTGAATCCAGAGATGCTGATAGAACTACAAATAGAATAGCGGGTGCTGAGTATGTAGGACCTGCAGGCTGTCCTTCATTAGTGACCTCGCAGAAGCAGGTGGGCCTCAGGTGACCTGAGAGTGGCCTGTGCTCCACCTGTCTCTACTGCGAGCTTGGTCCCAGCTCTTTCACCTACAAAATAAAGGAGATGCACGAAAGGGCCCTTCCGCCTCTGAAATCCTATGATCCTAAAACCCGTGAGGTCATGAGACAGGGAGAATTGCCTTGACGGTCTTTAGCTTTTGATCCTCTAATTTCGTCTCAGACATGAGATAATGGCAGTAAATTAAATCTCAATCTCTCTGTCTCTCTTTCCTGACAAACAGGAAGCCCTGGACTATCCTAATAAGCAGAGCTTCATGGATTTGGAGTCGTATTTTTCTAGCTGAACCCTCTTAGGCACAGAGGCTGTGGCAACACGGACACCTTCCTATGTAGTGGTTCAGTGATTTCTTACAGTGTCTCCGTGACAGGGTGCAGGACCACATGGAATAGACGCCCCGCCTTTCTCTAACCCCCCTCGAACGTGACAGCTTCCCATCAGCTTCCTATCCCCAGTCCGGCTGCCTCCTCTCTCCTGCCTCCTGTTACCCAAATAATGTCATAAAATGGAAAGACTCGAGGAGAGCTGGATAAATCTGCTCATCTAGCTCCAGACTGGAGAAAGAATTGCTCCTCAATCACCCCAGCATCTTGCCCTTATTGAAGCGCTCGTCACGTGAGAACCTTCCAGAGGAGAGGCATTAGAACACAAAGCAATGGTTCCGCTTTGCACCCCGTGTTTGTGCTTGAGTATAAATTAGGAAGGGCACTTCAATTCCAGCGGTACAGGGACTCTAATGGATTCGTCTGAAGTCACATTAGCTCCCGCCCCACCATTCCTGCTCTGTCTCACAAGCTTGCCTGCAGAAGGCTGGTGAACCGAGCCCTGCCAATCAGGTCACTCCACTGCCTCAGGGGAGAGCTCGGAGCCCTTCTCTGGAGCCTTAGAATTCATTCATAAACATTTATTAAGTGCTTACTAAGTGCGAGCGAAGTCTCGGGCCTTCATTATACTCTTCCTCCCTCCCTCCCTCCTTCCCTTCCTTCTTTTCCTGGAAAAATATTGTTGGAGCCCCTACTTAGAGTGTGACAGATGCGGTGGAGAGAAAATGACAAATTACAGACAGTCACTGACAAAGAGGAGCTCACAGTAGGTGGGGGGCAAAGCGGGGGTAGACCCATAAATAAACATGAGATAGCATGGTGGAGAGGGGGACCTGCTATCCGTCAGACTGGGGAGATGTGACGCCCTCTCTGGGCCTCCTCAGCCATGTGATCTTGTGACAGGACATGTCAGTCTTCTGCGTTATTTTCTTATGAGTAAAATGGAGATAATTATACCTTCCTCAAAAGCGGGGGAGGCATGAAGATTAAATAACGTCACACATGTAAAACATCTAATACACAATCTGGGTCATGCTAGCTGACAGTAAATGTCGGCTTCCCTCCCTCTCAGAGAATTACACTGTAACAGGGCAAGTGTTTGGATGATCAGAGCTCTACAGCCCTGGAGCAAAGGAGAGGACTAGGGCTCTGAGCCTTCATCTATTTAGAGGCACGATAGAGGTGGGGGTGACCTCGGGCACGAATGTCATGGGTTATGGGAGTTTGACGAGCTTCTGGGGCAGCACTCAGCTGGTGCTGTGGCCTCATACTAAGGTTTATAAACAATATACTCGCTAGGTGGAGTGCTTGAGGGAGAATGAACTGGCGCTGGGGCGAGAGGCGAACGTGGTTCGGGAGGAAGGCTAGGGATTGGCAAAGGAGAATGCGTCTGAAGGTGGCAGTCACACTCTCTTCTGGTCTCACCTCCTGAGCTTGTCGGCTTCCTCCCGAGTGGGTGAGCTTTAAGAAAGCAAACAAGCCAATTAAAGGAAAAGCCTAGAGTCACAAGAGGTGCTCCTGAAACTCCCTTTTGCAGTCTCACAGCGTTTAGGATAAGCTGCAGGACAGCCACATTCTGACACTAGCATGGTCGCAGACCAAGCTAACCAGTGAGGTGACAGGCTGCCCTCAGAATGGTGAAGACAGGGGGCACAGGAATACCACCTGTGTAAGGGAAGTGACATCTATCTATACAGGGACCAGGGAGCCACAGATCCAGCATCTGGGTAACAAAGCAAGAGAGTAAATGCTATAAAGTGGGGAAGCAGAAGACCATCATGGCTGTTCAGCAGACACATTGGGAGTTTCTCCAAACTGAAGGAAAGTTCTTGAACTTGACAATACTCCTTATGGCTGCAGTCACTGCTGAGGGCTCTGCTCTTGCAAACCCTATTACCATACCTGTGTGGCTACAGTGAGGGTACCTGACCAAAAGGAAGCCTTGGAAGGCCTCCTGGGGGCCTCGGATGTAGCCCGACAATCAGAACCTCAGTTGTTGAGAGAATGAATGTGTGAGAGTGAGATATTTGACAGTTGGTAGAGCAGCAGATGGGATAGATCCAGAGAGAAGCAGATGTAGAAAGAAAGCTGAGCCCTAGGCCGAGCTTCATGAACTCTAGCTTCTGATTAGATAGTAAGACAACTTGGCCACGAGAGCTATTTGGTTTCTGAACAAATCCTCAGTTCCAGTCCCCGTAAGACTTTACTATGTCAATTTTCCATCCTCCATGGGTTTGGTTCTTTGGCCTGGAATGTTGTTAATAATAATCAATGTAATCAATGTCATTAGTCTTAAAAACACCCATCTGTGGAATGTTGTCCTAACCCCAAATGCCTAACTTTTTTTGGTAGGGGCTGAGACTAGCCCTCGATGACACATATTCTTCCATTGTATCTCCAGGCCACAAAGGCCCACCTGTGTTACCTGTAAAGATTCTAGGTACCAGCGAGATCGGACTGCTTGAGGGATCCAGAAGAGAGGCTCTCAAAGGAGCTTCCATGTTTGATAAGTCTGATAAGGGATGCTAGTTTGGATGGGGTGAAGAGAGAAGGGACATGTTGCAGCAAAGGCAAGATTCCAGCATGTGCCAAGGTATGGAAGTATGAAAGGTCACGCATGGGCAGAAAGAGTTGCTCTGTGTGTCTTGGGGGTAGGGTGGGAGGTAAGACAGGGAAGCGGGGTTGGGCTGCACTCTGAAAGACCCTGAACACACCTTTATTTGGGAGGTAATGAGACACCAGTGGTAGTTTGTAGTCAGAGGAGTTATGCAACTAGTTTTCCACCTGAAAAAGTAACTTGAGCATAGTGAGGAGCGCTGGTTATTGGTGGTGGCAGGAAGACTTTGAAGCTAACGAAACAATTCGGGTAAAACAGGATGAGAACTTGAACTGAGGAAGCATCAGTGGAGGGTGGTATAAGTGGTGGCCTGAGTCTCTAAGACCCGTTGAGTTGAAGAAAAACAATGGAAAAGGCACGACACACTGTTTCAGCCTGCACTTTGTGAAGTTGAGCCCTTTGTTCTGCAAGTTTAGAAACTTGACTTTATTAGTTTACCCAAGGGGTGAGCTGATTAAGATTTTTGGAGTTTAATTTATGTAACCAAGCTGAAAAGCATCTGCTTTCCAAGCTGGGATGGGGTTCTGTCAGTTCACAAAGGGAAATGCAGAGCAGCACAGCAGTAATCAGGTACTGATGAAAAGATATAAATTCCAGATTCATATTGCTTTGTGCTCTATCTTGTGTCAAGGTGGAGATATTTCTTTGAAAAAACTAGTATTTACTGTCTTCAACAGTGTTCTCCAAAGGGTATTTCTATGGAATAACAGTATAATTGGAGGCTCCCCAAAAGAAATATGGTAAAACTTTATCAATAAGTTAAATTAGTTTGATAATCCTTAAATCCTTCTCTTGGATGTTCACCAAGTACATTTGGGTTAAAAACTTTAAGGAGTACCAGAGTAAAGCAGCTGTTATGCCTCACCCAACATTTCCAAATCCTTTTGTCTGTAGAACCCTCTCACCTATGATATCAGCCCTCAGTTCTGGCCTGGCATGATCTGTCTGATCGATAGTTCCTCTTGGACATAAATTTAGCATGTTGAGAAACAAACTGCTTTTAGAAAACTGACTTTCTTTTCTTTTCTTAAAATTTTTATTGTTAGATTTATTGGAGTGACATTGATTCATAAGAATTACATAGGTTCCAAGCATGCAATTCTGCAGTTCATTGTCTACATGCTACATTATGTACAAACTTGATTTTCCACCAACCTTATTTCCATTCTGTTTAAGAGTCTGTGGAAGAAAGCATTAAGACCACCGGTGGTTGTTCCTACCCATCCAGTGGTCTGAGCAGTAAAGGCTGTAGACCTGTCTTCAGGGGCAGGCTGAATACTCCAGCGTGCTGTAGGGAATTGCTGAATAGCCAGAGAGAACCTGCATGCCTTCAGACCAGGCTGTGACCTCAGGCTGAGCAGCAGTGAAGTTGGGAGCTAGAGCAGTCCATTCATCCTTGGTCGAGAAACAGACTCTTGACATCTGCCTCTCCATGCCTACTTCTCCTCTGTCCCATCTCAGTAAATGGCAAGTTTATGTTCTAGTTTCTTGGTCCCCAAATCTTAGATGTTCCTCTCTTCTTCTAATATATCATGTACAGAAATCAGCAAATCTTACTGGTTCTATGAAAATATGTCCCAAATCTGAGTTCAACCATCCTAGTCCAAACCGCCGCCATCTTCTTTCTGGATTGTTGCATTAGCCATGTAACTCATCTCCCTGCTTCTACCCTCCTCCCATTGTCTATGCTACATATAGCAACTTTAAAAAACTCAAGTCAAGTGATGTCATTCCTCTGCTCAAAATTTCCCAATGGCTCCCCATCTCAGTCAGAGTAAAAGCCAAAATCCTTACAGTAGCCTATTAGACCCCACCTGATCTGACCTATCATTCCCTCTCCAACTTTGTCTCCCACCACTTAACGATTTCAGTCACTGTGCTCCAGTGATATTGACCTCCTGCCTCAGGGCCTTTGGACTGGCTATTTCCTCTGGCTAAATTCATCTTCCCCAGACAATAGCATGGCTCACTCCCTACTTTATTAGGGTCTCTGCTCAAATGCCCACTTATTAGAGAGGCATTTCCTGACCATCCTATTTAAAATGTGTCTGCTTTGTGTTGCTTCATAGCACTGATCAATATGTCAATGTGTGTGTGCATGCATGTGCATATTTCTTTATTATCTGCCCCATCCCACTCCACCAGGATATACGCTCCATGAGAAGAGAGAGATTTCTACTTATTCACTGCTCTGTTCCCAATGTTATTACAGTAAACTCTCCATTAACCAGAACTCAAGCAACTGGCAAAAACATTTATCTGACATCTACCAATCCTCATGGGTGCCAGTTAACTGAAAGTCTACTGTATTTGGCAGAATATATGGCATGCAATAAATATTTGGTTGTAGAAGTTAATCAGCTGATACCTGATCTGTAGAGCACAGTGTGGGAAACTGGTTTAAATTTTGATGCCTGCTATGGGGCTGTGGTACAGAGTTGGAAAGGGCCTTAATAAAATTGCAGCTCTAAACAAAGGTCTACAGACATGGGTCTCTTCCATTTAAAACATACTGCACTGTGAAAGATTAAAAAAAAAAATTTTTTTTTTTGGTTGGGGAGGAGGTAAAATAGTTAAAAAAAGACCAGGGTCAGTTATCCAGAAGTTAACCGACACTGACACTTGGTTTTGGGTGAATGTCCACATGCATCTCAAGTAGAGCTCATAACTTTGCCTTTTACTTGCTTGTTTATTATCTGTTTCTCCAGGTAAAAGGACAGTCCTATGAGAGAAGGAATTTTGTCTTGTTCATTGCATTCCAAGTGCCTAAAAAGTGCCTGACACGTAATAGGTTCTGGTCAAATACTGATCACTTTTCGATCCTATTTTCATGCTGCCTAATAAAGACTTATTCTTTGCTTCATGACTTACTCACTTGATGCTTTTTACTTATAATGTGCAATATGTACATTTAAACATATTCATCCAGTAGCCATTAATATTTATTGAGCACCTACTATACAGGAGTAAAGGTACAGGAATATGTGAAGTTAGTATTGTGTTCTATAATGAGCCACTTAGTCTCCAGGTATAATTTGTATTTAAAAGCAGGAAATACCTACATAATTTTATTTTTTCTGAAGCCATACTTGAAAATAGGTAAAAGTTCCTTTCTTGACTCTTGTGGAAGAGAGCAATAAAATGTACCACATAACTGGAACAGATGTAAAAGATCATGTACTTACTAAAGGAACGGCAAAACAAGCCAAGGAACTCATACCCATCACATACATGATGCTGGTTCTGCCTGCCCTCCCCATGACTCATAAGCCCATTAACCTCATTTGAATTGAGATATAAGACAATCACCCCAAACTCCCATCTTAATAATAGCCCAGCTATCATAGGTTCCCTGCTGCTGCTCAAAGCTCCAAATCACCTTTAAGACATGTTTACATTCAATCGGATATTTTGTTCTTGATGTGCTCTGATCTGCCAATTGTACTACACCCTCAAGAAAAAAAAAAGAATTTTTTTTTTTACGAGAAAGCTATTTTTCAATTATTAGAGTTAAGAAGAAAATCTATACAGTTCTCTTCTTAAGCACATAGCTCTACCCTTGAGAGAGCCTTAGCTCATTGTGTACTTGTGAAAAGACTACAATATCCTGAATGAGTCAAACCTGAAGATGCCAAATGGTGATACATGGACTTTTTAAAGAAGATTAGAGAATTTAGCCAATATTTTACTTCGGTTATTTAAGAGTAGGACATGGATAAGAAGAATTAACATTGTTAAAATGTCCCTACTACCCAAAGCAGTCTATAGATTCAATGCAATCCCTATCAAAATACCAAAGGTATTTTTCACAGAGCTAGAGCAAATAATCTTAAAATTTACATGGAACCACAAAATACCCCGAATAACCACAGCAATCTTGAGAAAGAACAAAATTGGAGGTATCATGCTGCCTGGTGTCAAACTATACTATAAGTTCATAGTAATCAAAACAGCATGGTCCTGGCATTAAAAACAGACACATAGATCAATGGAATGGAATAGAGAGCCCAGAAATAAACCCATAAATATTTGGTTATTTAATCTAAGACAAAGGAGAAAAGAATATATAGGGGGTTAAATACAGTCTCTTCAATAAATGGTGTTGGGAAAACTGGACAGATTAAGCAAAAAAACCCAAAACTGGACCACAGTTTTACTCCATATGCAAGAATAAACTCAAAATGGATTAAAGACCCAAAATCATAAAACTCCTAAAAGAAAACATAGGCAGTAAACTCTCCGACATTGTTTTTAGTGATATTTTTTTCTGATTTATCTCCTTGGGCAACGGGAACAAAAAGATAAATAAAGAAATAGGACTACATCAAACTACAAATTTTTTGCACAGCAAAGGAAACCATCAACAAAACAAAAAGACAGGCTACTGAATGGGATAAGATATTCGCCAATAATACATCAATAAAAAATTAATATCCATAATTTATACAAATACAACTCAACCCCCCCAACCACCCCCAAACAATCCAATTAGAAAATGGGCAGAGGACATATACATAGCCAATAGACATATGAAAAGGTGCCCAACATCACTAATCATCAGAGAAATGCAAATTAAAACCACAATGAGATATCTCCTCACATCTGTCGGGATGGCTCTCATCAATAAATCAACAAACAACAACTGTTGTGGAGGATGTGGAGGAAAAGGGACCCTCATACATTGTTGGTGGGAGTGCAAATTGGTGCAGTCACTGTGGAAAACAATTTGGAGGGTCCTCAAAAAATTAAGAATTAAACTACCTTATGACCCAGCAATTCCACTTCTGGGAATTTATCCAAAGAAACTTGAAACATTAATTCTAAAAGATATATATACCCCTATGTTCAGTGCAACACTGTTTACAATAGCCGAGATATGGAAGAAATTCTAATGCCCATCGATAGAGGCTTAGGTAAAGAATAAGTGGTACATATATACAATGGAATATTACTTGGCCATGGAAAAGGAAATATTACCACTTGCAACAACATGGGTGGGCTTAGAGGGTGTTATGCTAAGTGAAATAAATCAGACTGAGAAAGACAAATATCATATGATCTCATTTGTGGACTCTAAAGAACAAAATAAAATGAACAAATCAAGGATTCCAAAGTCCACACTCTTAACCATTCATGATGCTAACAATTCACATATGTAATTTATGTGACTCTTACCTTTAGTTGCATAATTGACTTTGCCACATGGACAGAGGCCTTGAACAAAGGCAACAGGAGAGCAGGGAGGTACTAGAGCATAGTGGTCCAAAGCATGGCCTCCCTGGTTGGATGGAAATGAGCTGACACCCCAGGTACAACACATATAGCCGTGGGAGCTTGAGTAAATTACCTAATATCTTGGGATCTCAGTTGGCTCAGCTACAAATGGGAACAATAAGGGTACACAACTCACGGGCTTGTAACGGTTATAGTGATAATGTTTCTGGGCTAAGGATCTGACTGCTTGCCGCTCATAAGCCAATACTCCAGAAGTGAGTTTGGTGGAAAGAAAAGCAAGTTTATTCAAAATGCTAGCATTTTGGAAAAAATAGGAACTCTTGTCCAAAGCCCATCTCCCCTATCCTAGCAGAGAAAAGGTTTTGTAGCCACATAAGAAGAGGCATAGCCAAGGGAAGCGGGCAGTGGTCTCCGGCCAAGAAGTGTGAAGAGGAAAATCTCTGTTTGGTGATGAAACAGGTGTCTGGAGGAGGTAACTTCAAATGAATGCAAACAGATTTCTGAGGTGGTGGGCAATCCTGAGGAGACAAATCATGGAGGCCAGCTGTCCTGTAAATTAGTGAGGCAGACACTTGGGTTTGTTTTTTTTAATGAGTCAGACACTCGGGGTTTTTGTTTTGTTTTGTTTTGTTTTGTTTTAACATTCGAATTTTTCAGTTTCTTTTCCTTTTTGGGGTGGGGGGTTCCCCGACTGGGACTCAAACTCAGGCCTCAGCGTTGAGAGTGCTAAAGCCTAGCCACTGCACCACCAGGGAACTCCCCTGCCCCCCACCCCCACACACATACACACTCGGTTTCGAAGTAAACAGAGTTGTTGAAACTGGAAGGTATAAGGTCCTGGGGTAAACAGAGCCATTGAAACTGGTATGCACACATTGATCCAACCTGACAGAGGGGAGGGGAGCGAAGCAAAGCAAAAACTTCTAAACTGTTTTAAGCGAAATTACGTTGTCAGACCAAAATGAAGCACTTTAAATCCTGAAAATGTACAGTAACTGTGGCAATACTTAACATTTACTGAATGTTTATTTTTTGTGTCGGCTATAAGATGCATGGAAATGATTGGCTTCTCCTGGGGCACAAGATAAGCCTTTACATCAACTGTTGTTATGGTTATTATTTTCTTACCACATGTCAAACCTTTGTAACCAAGTTTAGGAGATCATCAACTTCTTTCGGTAGACAGGTATAACCCCCGCCCCCTTTTTGAGAGATCCCATTGTGCCGCTTCATTTTTATTTAAAAAAACCTGCATTAGCACCTGGTTTCTCTAATTAAAAGAAATTGGAAGAGGATGTTAGCTTTTACAGATAAAGAAAATGCAAAAAGCAGAGAGTGTTCAGCATTAGTTTTGCAGCGAGCTGTTGCAGACGCAGTGCCCACCCCGAGCTGCACTGCTTTTACTGTATGTTCGTGTTATTTTAGGTTTCACATGTTATTTGGTATGATTTGGTAGGTTATCTGGGGGGTCTGGGAATGCTAAATATTTTTTCTCACAGAAATTAGTGGTAATTGCATCTTTTCTGTAAGGCCGTTCGGCTTGTGAAAAGTTTCATGAAAATGCTCTACGTTCAGAGAGCAGGGGACATGCAGATTGGAATTCTGACCCACTGAGCATGTTTCTTCAGAAGTGGGTCAGGGAGAGAGCTTAGAAATCCTTTTTGGCATGTACGATCTCACCTATAATTCATTTTCCATTTAGTTTAATGCATAATTGAACATACTTTTTGGAATACCACATTCTACTTTGCTTCCGTTATTCTTGGAAATACTTTATCTTTGTCATAGGGTATTACTAAATCTTGCTAAACCTCCAACTTCCCAAGAACCTGATAAGCGGGCTCATTTTTCTTCACAGATTAGTACAGGGAATGGAATTAACTCTGAATCTTGATTCTCATCTGCAGTTTAGGGGGAAAAATATAGTTCAAGGAATTTGAAATCATAGTCTTAGTTCCCTTGTGGGCAAGATGATGGGGTTACGCTGCGGCTGTTCGGGCTACTCATGAGCTGCAAAGTAGCGGCTGCAATAATAGCCTTTATTTTCTGATCCATTTCACAATCTATTCTTGGCAAGAAGCACTTTCTGCCGTTCGAACTGTCAGATCCCTGGGCTGAGCAAATTACGTACAGCTTTTCGATTACGCATTCAGGTCTCTCCCAGCTCACAGACTGATTTTACATTACCAGTATGATTTATCAAGGTGAGATCCATCTTAAGGCTGAAGCCTAATTTATAGAGGCAGCCCCGAGGTGTAAGCAAAAATACTGCAAAATTACAGATACAATGAAGCAGGGTGAGCCCACTATTACCCATGCCCTAGATCCAAAAGATGCTCATCTGAGAGCCTGGAAAAGCTGGTACTGGAACCCGATTTTATTAGGGGGCTGCTGTCTCTACTTTTCCATGTCAGGGAGTCCCATTTCTTGGTCATCATCACAGTAGCTGTAATTGTACCCCTTAAAACAGGTAACCAAGTTTGGGCCACTATCATCAAGTCAAGTGTAGTCTCTCAATTGGGGGTCACCCTGAAGCCAACTAGTTGGGTCAAGTTTGCTGTCTTCTTTCCCATTAGTGCTTCTTGTACTTCCTCCATTCGCCTTCCTAGGGCATTTCATATGTGCCCGTTCTTCACACGTCCTTCCAGCAAAACCAGCTCTCGCCCCCTTTAATCAAACACCAAGAATGTGCTTGTATCTTCTTAAGGTTGTTATTCTTTCTCTCCCATCTTTCCTCTGTCACAGTGGTCTCTGTATTAAACAATTCAAATAGGCTGGCCAGATGTCCCATTTTAAACGGGACAGAAAACAATGGCACTGTCTTGGTTCAAAAACTACCAGAAGGATTTATTATTACAATTTTCTTTCCCCTCTACATTTTGTTTTATGGGGTGGGGTCCAGGGTAAGTACAGTTCCATCACCCATTGACGTTGCTGACAGGTTAAGGCAAATAATTTAATGAAAGTCCTCAATCTGCTCCATAAACAAACACTCAATAAATGGAAGTATAAGCAGTGAAGACCAGCCTCTTGTCAAGACAACCTGTGGTTCTTCCTATAAGAGGACTGAAGTGGCCTCTGAAAATGGTTCTCTATTCCCTTGACCCAGACAACCCCACAAAATCATGTAAATTGAGGGGTTCAAATCTTCATGTTCATTTTAAGAACACTTGTGAAACTGCCCAGGCCATCAAGTTTGTGCATATCCAAAAAGCCACCAAGTATCTAAAGGGTGTCATTACAGAAAAAAACGTGTGCCATTCAGACGTTACCATGGTGGAGTTAGTATGTGTGCCCAGGCGAAACAGTGGGGTGGGACGCAGGGCCGCTGGCCCCCAAAGAGTGCAGAATCTCTGCTGCACATGCTTAAATATGCAGAGGGCAACACTGAACTAAAGGGTTTAGATGTAGGCTCTCTGGTCATCGAGCACATCCGGTGAACAAAGCTCCCAGGAGGCAGCGCAGAACTTAGAGAACTCATGGGTGGATTGTCCCCATGTGAGCTCTCCCTGCCACAGAGACAATCCTCGCTGAAAAGGAGCACATTGTCACTAAACCAGATCACGAAGCTGCACAGAAGACAAAGATGTCCCAGAAGGAACTGAAGGAACCAAAATTTATGGCCCGGGAGTCAGTTCAAATGAATGTTAATAAAAGTTAAAAAAAAAACAAAACAAAAAAGACAACCTGCGTACTCTGTTGAATCAGAGACTCTAGAGCCTGTATGCACTTTAGATTCATCTGGGGAACTTTGAAAACATACTGTCGCTGGGGCTCCAGTCCAAACAGACTGAATCAGAATCTCTAGCGGGTGGAGCTGGCATCAGCATTGCTGAAGAAACCCTCCAGTTTAATCTACCTTCCAGTCAAGATTGCCAACTATTGTTCTAATAGCATTTCGGGACCCCAAGAGAGGAAAAGCCACGTGTTGAATAACTCATTCCTAAGTCATGCTTCAGAGAAGTGTGAGTTACTTGGGCAAAGAAAGGTCTGCTTCCCCCCAGTGCAGGGTCGGTAAGGGCACTCACGCCTACCTCCCCCACTCTCTCCCGTGGGCCGAGATGCAAAGCCACCTGCTTGATCTAACAATGGCACTTTTGAAATGACTATGACACCTCCTTCCCAACAGTTGAAGTCATTCTGGAGGCATTCAAATCCCTCAGTACTCTAACTGATGGTCTGGATTTAACATTCAAAATCTCTTGTCAACTACTTTTGTCAGTTCCCTGTTCCAAACTGTAACTTAATAGGGTGTCACCATGGAAACAGGTATTTCTACTTGAGGAACAATCCTTCCCTTGAAAATTTGTATCTTCTATCTTTTGATTATGATCAATGAGACGTGCCAAACAATTGAGATTTATATCTGTGAAAAATATGTCAAGGATTTGAATTTAGACTCTTCTTAGGGGTGCTACAGCATTATCTCTGAATCTATGAAGGTTTCATTTGTGATAATAAGATACTTTTCCTTTTCTGGGAAAGAAGGAAAAACACCTTCTATTTTCATACTGGGTAGATATTTTTCCAAATATAAGGAAGTAAAATTATTATTATAATCTGTCTCTCTCTCATTTGGGGGGTTTCAAAGGACAGGACCAAAAAAAAAACCAGTTTAATTATTCTGCATCCAATTCCAGCATATGGTTTTACCCCCCACATCACCGAGCAATTCTCTGTTATCAGCTGGGTGTCCTACAATTCAACTCAATTGTGACATTATCTATCTGGAGACAGTATCAGATCTCACAGGTTAGGGGCTCAGTCCTACGGGACTGCCCTCCACTTGAGATGCCAATTTAAAGTCCAGGTTGTCACTTGTGCTTCTGACTGACTGGTTATAAATCAGAAGTTTCTTTGACCCCCCACCCCTATTTTTGGGTTTGATTAATTTTCTAAAGTGACTCGCAGAACTGGGAGAAACATTTACTTACTAGATTGCTGGTTTATTATAAAAGCACATAACTCAGGGACAGCCAGATGGAAGCGTGTGGCGCAAGGGCTCAGAGCCTGTTCTCATGTACCAGTGTGCCACTCCTTGAATCTCTATGAGTTCACGAACCCGTGAACTCTCTGAACCTCATCCTTTGGGGATTTATGGAGGCTTAATTCCACAGGCATGATTGATTCCATCATTGATCATTGGTGATTGCTCCAATCTCCAGCCCCTCCCCTCTCAGGGAGGTCAAGTAGGTGGGACTGAAGGTTCCAACCCTCTAATCACTTGTTTGGTTCTTTTGTCAACCATCTCCCACCCTTAAGGACTTTCTAAAAGTCCCCTCATTAACATAGCAAGAGACATTTATCCCTCTCATCACTTGGAAATGCTAAGGGCTTTAGGAGCTGCCTGCCAGGGACAGTGGCTGAAGACCACAGATATGGGGGTGCCAAAAAAACGTACACACATTGTAAGGGATGTTATCTAAGTATTGCATAAACACTGATGGGAACCACTTTGAGCATCTCTTGTAATTGCAGACCTCAAACATGACTTGTAGTCATCTTTTGTTATCAGTATATATCGAGAATTACAATTTTCATAGTTTTTTCCTTTCTTAAATTGTGTATGCATTTTCTTGGCATGCTCTGTATATTTCCTATCCTAAATTACACTGTGCAGTTCAAGCCTGTTTCACACTGATGGAGGAGGTGCCAGCAGCCCTGGATTGGGGTTTGCACCTTGGGTTTCCATCCCACTGAAGTCCACTTGTCCCCACAGTGGCGAGTGTCCACAATGTCCCTCTGGGTGCTTCTTAATTCTAACAAGCTCTGAGGCACTCCCACCATTGGAACTTTATAGATCATGGAGAAAATGGAAAGAGATCGAGGCAAAAACCAGGTGGGAACAGGAGTGTGGGGAGAGAAGGGCAGGGCCAGATGCCCTCTTCCGGAGGCCCCCACACTTCCGCAGGAGCAGCTACTCTCACGCAACGTGGCGGCTTTGCCATGGGGTAACTTGGCTAGTTTGCCTTGTGCATTCCAGAATTCCCTTCCCTGCCTATTTCTAGTTAGGGTGGCCCACAGACACAGCTTCCACAAGCCTGGAGGGCATCGGCATGGGCTCTGCTCTTGGCAGGTGGGCTCTGTGGCCGCCCACGCATGTTGTCATCTCCCTGCTGGCTCCTGTGGGTGTGGACCAGCGGCTGGCTTGTGGCTACTCCACCGTCACTGGGACCTGCCCCCAGCTCTTCCGGTACCTGGGCTGGGTGGGTGTTTAGCCTTGTGACACAGCTTCTAAGTACTGTGGGACACCCCATCATCAAAGTTGGAGGCTCTGAGAGAATGACATGGGTTTCAGTCTGTTGGGTTCTGGCTTGTCTTTCATGTCCCCCACTGGCTTGGTCAGCTCAGGCTGCAGTAACAGAATACCATAAACTTGGGCGTGGTGGGGCTTAAATTACAAACATTTATTTCTCACAGTTCTGGACACTGGAAGTTCAAGGCTGAAGTGTCGGCTGTGGTGGTTTCTCCAACAGTCCCTCCCCTTGGCTTGCAGATGGCTGCCTTCTCACTATGTCCTCACATGACCTCAACTCTGTGTCCACATCCCTGGTGTTTCTTCTCTTTCATAGGGATGCCAGCCATTTTGGGTTGGGGGCCGACCCTCATGGCCTCATTTTAGCTTCATTGCCTCACTAAAGGCCTTACCTCCAAATGCAGTCACATTATCAGGTGCTGGGGGGTTAGGACATCAACCTATGAATTTGGGAGCAATGCAGTTCAGTCCACAAGAGTAGCTACCTTTTGGTGGGCAAACGTGGTGGGTTCACTTTTTGCCCTCTGGAGAAAGCCTGACTGCAGTGAAAGAAGAGAAAGTAGCAGATACCTAAGAGATGTGTGACCAGGAGACAGAGAGGACTCACTGTGTTGGGGATAGAACGGCTCAGCTTCATAAGCAACCATTTACAAACTGCTTCTGTGTGTGGCTCATGGTGCAATTTACAGTAGCTTGTCATTCCCAGCATGCAAAGTGTCTGACCGTCTCCTGAAGCATGGTCAGGCCTCCAGGTGTCTATGTCCAGGTGTCTGTGCAAGATTCTGTGTAACTGGACTCTCTCCCTGGCCATATGAAAGGGCCCGATGTTGGGATGAGTCAGAACTGCTCTCCTAGCAACAGAAAGACACCTGTATTTTCTTCTTATTATTTAACTGTCTGTGACATTTCTTCCCTTCTTAGGTGCTATACTGTAAAAAAAATTCAGAATGTTCTTTTTGAGTGTTATAAACTCCCTTTTCATAACCTAAATTCATATTATTGAACAAGATATCGCCTCTGCCCAATGATGTGGCGACCTCTCAGAACCTCAGGCGCATCTCAGTAACACGTGGTAATGACCTGGCCCACGTTTACTGTGCTGCCATTATAGACGAGGCTCTGCAGGAGGAAAAGGCAAGAGTCAAAGAAGGTAAGGACAAGCCCCGAGCTCTCAAAACTCTCACCGTGTGGCTAAGCTCAGGGACCAAGGCGTTTGACTAGGGATGCACACCTGAGAACCAAGGTCAAAGCATGCTTTTAGCTCTGATTCAGCCCCCTGGCCAAAGGAGCAGAAGCCCCAAATTGCAGCTGTGCACAAGCATTGAAGTAGCTTAGCTTTGTCTACAGGAGACTCTGGGCAGCTGAGCAAATCTATAGCCTCTACTCTCCCAGTAGTCATATCTTCCAAGTGTTTTTGATAAACTGCAAAACAATGTGAATAGGTCACAGAAATGGAAGTTACAAGTCTTTGTTTGCTGTTATACTGTTTTGTGTGTGTGTGTGGGGGGGGGGGGCTGTGTTTGTTTATTTGTTTTTGTTTTGTTTTTTAAGCCAGTCATTTTGGACTCTTTCTGTCTGGGTCCTGAGAGACCTCACAGTTTTGCTCATGGTCAATCATGCTCTGTATCTGTACAAATATTTAAAAGGAGTTGAGGAAAGGTACAGATGCAATGAGTGGGACCTGTCTAGTAGGTTGACTGTTGATGTAGTTCTGTGTCTGATTACTGCTTTGAGCATTTAGGGTAAAAACACGGGCTGACTCATATAGTGCAAGCCTACTGTGTGAAGAACATTTCACAAAGTAGGAAAGTGGAAACACACAGGCTATAACTAGTGTCCTTGAGGCCTAACCTTGTATAGTGAGTAATTTAGCCTAACTGCACATAGTAGAAAAAATTTTCAAAAGGGACATCAATAAAATAAGTATATATTTTTGTATCTTACAATGAGAAGCCTAGAAGTAAACAGTAAAAAACTCTAAGAATTATCAGAGACCCAGACTCTTTCTATAGCTTCTTGGCTCAATATTCTTACATCTTTGGTTCCTGGAATTACAAGATGGCTGTGGAAGCTCTAGATCAGTGGTGTTCAACCTTTGGCTTCCTTGGGCCACACTGGAAGAATTGTCTTGGGCCACACATAAAATACACTCACATTAAGGATAGCTGATGAGCTCTTGATAATAATAATAATGATAATAATAATAATAATAAAAGATTACAAAGAAAATCTCATCATGTTTTAAGAATTCGTGTTGGGCTGCATTCAAGGCCATACTGGGTCACAGGTTGGACATGCCTGCTCTAGATACTGGGAGAAGGGAAAGGCAGTAGACTCTGTGGTGGTTACTTTATGTGTTAACTTTACTGGGCCACAGTGCCCAGGCATTTGGTCAAACACTATTCTGGGTGTTGCTGTGAGGGTGCTTTTGGATGAGATTAACCTTCGAATCTTCCCATTGACTAAAGCAGATTGTTCTCCGTAGGGTGGGTGGGCCTCATCTAATCAGTTGAATATTAAATGAAAGAAAAAGCCTGACCCTCCCCCAAGAAAGACAGAATTATTGTTCCTGCCTGACTGTCTTCTAACTGGGAGATCAGCTTTTTCCTGCCTTTGGACTTGAACTGAGACCTTGGCTCTTCCTAGTCTCAAGGCTGCCAGTCTTTAGACTAGGACTCCACCATTATCAGTTCCTCGAATCTTGCCACTGCCCATCTTGGGACTTGTCATCCTCCATAATCCATGAGCCAATTCCTTACCATAAATCTCCCTCTTTATCTATCTATTAATATAAGCATATATTTTTGTCTCTTACAATGAGATGTTCAATAAGTGCTGGTTGAATGAACGAAGCTTTACAACACTCCCCGCTTTGTCCAATTCGAACCCCCAACATCCCCACACTGTGCCTTCAGGTTGTCTATGTGGGGATCTAAATATCAGGATGATTGCCATTGGGTGGAGTTAGTGCTAGCAAGCTCAGACTGGAGCTCAGACTGGGTAGCTACCTGCCGGGACTTCTGAAAAGCAGTTTCTGAACAGACCCTTCAAGTTCTTGCCAACAGAAGATTCTTTGGGTTTGATCTCTAGAGAGATCGCAGCAAGTTTGGGAACCGCTTACTAGGCTATATTGCCTCTCAAAGCAGGTGGAAGAGGCCAACTACTGGCTGGGGTGTGCAGGGGAATGCTCACCTTTGCCTTCCCCCCCACGTGCAGCTCAGGAGCCACCCTGAGCTGACAGTACGGCATTCCTCGGGCGTGGGTGGCAGGCTTCCCTTTTAGTTATGGGTTCTCATTCCTACCCTACAGATTTGGGGGAGGGCAAGCCAAACTATTACAGAAGAGAGGAGATAACAGGCAGCAGATCCGTTGTTATTTTTGTCATCACCCAATAATTTAGATTGGCCAGAACAGTTGCATTAATTTTAATAAGCTAATGAGTACTGTGGCAGTGCCTCTTCCAGTGACTCATGGTGATGCATGACATGAAATGTTTACTGCCACCATCAGAAGAAAACAAAAGGTACCTCCTTCCCCTTCCTCCCAATCACCCCCTGCAGAGAAATTCCCCTGCCTTTGGCTGGATGCTCCTGCTGAACATTTAGCCTATAAACACAGCCTTGTAATTTACAGAGAGTCCAGCAAGAAGATGATAAATGACTCTTCCTCTCCATCCACGTGCAGCTGGAGGCATTTGAAGAATAGGGCTTGTCTCGGTTTTGTGGTGTAGCAAGGCCGAGCCATCTATTACTGCCAATAAAGTGAAGCAGACAGCTCCAGGGTGATGGAAGTCACGAGGCAGCTGGCCCCATCTGTGATATTTCAGGGCACTGAGCACACAAGGGCTTCAGAGTGAGAGTGAGGTTACATGCTAGATGATCAGAGATGGAAAAATAATGGATTGTTTGCAAAAAGCATGTGATATCCACATTCTGGGGTAAGTTAGGGACTATGGGAGGGACACCGTGGGCTGCAGAACAGCCTGGCCTCTGCCTGTCCTCACGTGCTGTAGTTGCCTTCTGTAATAATGGGGGAGTTGTTATATTTCTGGAACCTTCTCTGACAAGGTTGGGAATGGCAGTGAGGGTGAGGGGCAGGCATGGAATATATGGGGTGTCTATGTGGTAGGACAGATTTTCCTTGTAGGGTAAAAAGAGGGTGTTACTTATTAGCATCGTTGTTAATTTCTTATTGCTAACGAACGACCACATGTCTGGCAGCTTAAATCAATACCCATTTGTTAACTCACAGCCTGTAGGTCTGAGGTTTGGGCACACCGTGTCTGGGTTCTCTGCTCAAAGTCTCACAGGATAAAACCCAGATGATGGCCAGGCTGTGGTCTCATCAGGAGGCCTGATGGAGGAAGAAACCACATTGCATCTGAAGCTCATTCAGGTCGCTGGTGGAATATAGTTCCTTGTAGTTGTAAGACTGCGGTCTTACTTCCTTGCTGGATGTCAGCTGGTGGCCATCTGCATTCTTTGCCTGGGGGCCTTCTCCAAATGCAGGAGTGAAGGATGTCCATCACAATTCAGATCTCTGCTGCCAAAAATGGTTCTACTGCCCGTAAGGATTCACCTGATTAGGTCAGGCCCATGAAGGTAATCTCCATTCTTGGAGTCAACCGATTTGAGACCTTCATCACATCTGCAAAATCCTTTCACAGCAACACTTAGATTTGTGTCTGATCAAATAACTGGGAGAAGGTGTGTGTTTACCAGGGCACAGGGGGATCTTGGGGGCCACCTTAGAAATCTACCTCCGAGAGCTTTTTATGCAAAGTTCCGGAAAGCGTACCAGTGAGTGTGAGCAGTGTACGGCCCCAATAGCGAGGCAGTGTCTGAGCACGTCTCCATGCTTGAGGCTTCTTCCTCCGACACCCCTGGACACCACAAGGACTCGGACTATGGGAATGGTCCTAGAATTGACAGTGAAATCTTCACTCAGGCTGTGATTGTTCCGTGCACGGCTTATGGAAATGTTAACATTAACTCGTTAAGTTCCAGATCAATTCACTGTGGGACAGTTAGTGAGAGAGAAGAGCTGTAACCACTGGAGGGGGGTAAATGCAGGAAACCTTTAGGGAAAATGGTTTTATTTTACTTCCCGCTTGGAAACCACGCATCGCCCATTAAAACAATCAGCTTGAAATTCATCTATCAGAGGACAGATTTTTTATACACCTTTGAAAAAGGCAAGGACTAGTGGCTTCTTCCTGAGCTGAGGCAGAGACAGGGTGTATTAAGAGATGCGGCACGGGGGCTTTGCCGAGGGCCATGACGTGACGCAGTGGTGTTCAAGTTCACACCACCGAGTTTTGTGGGAAGAAGCATACAAACGAACAAGGTGTTTTGAGGATGAATGGGGGGTGCCGAAGGGGCTCCAAGACTTAAGCCATCGAGGCCTGTGGGACTTCTGAGCACAGTGTGAAGGTTACCGGTTAGGCTTGCTGAATTCAGCCTCGGCTCACTGGCCTCGATTTCAGGCGTCAGGAGGCGGACCACGCGCACTGTTTGCAACGGGACGGGACCGTTGTTTTCTGTCCTGGTTAAAACGGGCCACCTGGTCAGCCTGTGACTGGTACGAGCATATTTATGCTCCCTTGATTCACTCATTTCTTCAGCAGCAGATGTCTGGCTAATGCTCACAGGACAAAAAGCCAATAGTCATGATGTCCAGGGGTGAGCCCTCGGAGCGTGTGGGAGGTGGTGAAGCCCGGAGTGTGCACCCAACCCTGATGGGGAGGGTGTCTCAGGCAAGGCTGAGCTGGGTCTTCAAGGGGGCACCAGAACAATTTGACATTGACTTGCCCGCTTTCAAGGTACGTATGCTCCATAGGTAATAAGAACACCTGTTCAAGGGCCAGGCTTGTAGGAAGCACTCAGAAAATATTACTAATGTTCACCATTGTCTCATATTGTCTCTCCTCTCCCACCCCCATACACAGTCTTAGAATTTTGGATCTGGAAGCAGTTGGGAGAGGGTCAAGTTTGATCTCCTTGCTTTCCGTCAGTTGCAAAGTGCAGTGGCTGGCACGCCCATCGCCTAGCCAGAGCACTGCTGCAGTGCTGCTCAAACTTGAGTGGGTGTCAGGGCATGTGGACAACTCAGTAAAATGCTAGGCCCCAGAGGTCCCGATTATTCACTCAGTCTGGGTGGGGCCTGAGAACCTGCATTTCTAGAGGTCCAGGCCCTGCCAGTGCTGCTGGGTACTTGGAAGCCACAGCTCTGCAGCATTGCATTGTTCACCTCTGTGGCTGGTGTTTGCAAAGGATAAATAAAACATCAGGCGGTCGGTGATTTTACAATGAACACTGATGAATTTGGCCCTGGAGACCACTCACTACAGCACAGAAGGGCTACCCGGAGGCAAGAGCCAGAAGTTTTCCACCAGCTTGGCTAGTGGTGAAAATTTTGGAAAGGTGATTGAGGAGGAAGCCATTTACCTGCCCAAGACCTCCCGGGTCCCTGTATTGGCAACAGAGCCAAAGACAAAGCACTCAGCATTGCCCAAAGTGACTCGGACGTGATTAATACTCAGAGCTCCCGGAGCAGCAAAGGTGGGCATGCAAGATGCAATTAAGATGATA
Organism: Lyroderma lyra; assembly: GCA_004026885.1. Classification (NCBI taxonomy): domain Eukaryota; kingdom Metazoa; phylum Chordata; class Mammalia; order Chiroptera; family Megadermatidae; genus Lyroderma; species Lyroderma lyra. Next base: position 95,705 of record PVJL010003476.1, read on the forward strand.
AACAACCCCGAGGAGCAGCGTGGGGAACGCCGAGCTGGGAGGACCAGAGCTGCCGGCCGGCCTTGCCCCGCAGCAGCTGCTTAGAGAGGCAGAGACGGGTCCTCCCCTTTCTGTGTCCCTTCTGCTCTGAGGACCCTCTGACCTCTCTCCAGGGCCAGGGAGGAGCACCCGTGCACCATAAAAATTCTCCTTCTATGATGAATGAGCCAGATTGGTACCAATGACCACATGCTGCTCTAACGCATCTACTTAGGTCAATACCTTAACTCCAATATATAAGCCTGCAACGGTAAAGGCAGTGTCAGACACGTAGTCCGACTGCCCACCCAACGCTTGTGCTCGGGGGTCCCATCCGCTCCTCCCTTTACTTAGCTAAACCTGAACTCTGCTTCTGCCAGTTGCCTCACCCCAGCATGCTCCTCTTCTAGTTTTCTCCATTGCAATCTATTGGCACATCCTTTTAGGCAGGGGTGTCCCAACTTTTGTCCCTGGGTCACACTGGAAGAAGAGGAACTGTCTGGGGCCACACATAACCACACTCACACTGACGATAGCTGATGAACTTAAAAAAAATAAAATGAACAGGTCTGTGCATCATTTTCATCATGTTCTAAGAGAGTTTACGAATGTGTCCTGGGCCGCGTGCTTTTAGGTCCACCTTCACAATGTAGCCTTAATGCAACCACCTCTCACCTCCATGCCCCGACCTTACTTTGAACAAGGCCACCAGCATGCCTTGTTCAAACGGGCCGGCCTCCCAGGGGATGCCCTACTTCTCTCGCACCCTCTCTCCCTGCGGGCAGTTGTTCACAGAGCAGCTGGAGCAATCCTTTAAAAACAGAAAATCGGATTCAGTTGTCTCCTCTGACCTCACCTCTGCCGCCTTCCCCTAATCACTGGCCTGAAGTGCAGCACTCGGCCCACCCCTGCCCCTGCCCAGGTGGCCCCTGCCCAGCTCCTCCCACAGCCGTCCGCTCCCCACTCCGGCCACCGCGCCTCTTCCCGCGCTTTGAACCCCCCACTCTCATTTCCATCCCCGAGGCTTTGTGCCTGTTCGCTCCCCTGACTGGAGTTCTTCTCTCCCAAAGCTCTGTCCAGAATATTCCCTCATTTCTTTCACATCTTGGCTGGGGGACAGCTCCACAGAGAGAAAGTCCCCAACATCCTGCCCGCCCCCCGCCCCTGAACGTCTACCTCTCTCCCTCCTTTTTGGCCTTTGTGGAATCGTGTACAACGAGTTGCCAGTGTATTTCACGTCTGTCTCCCCCTTAGCACGAGAGCACTTGAGGGGCACGCCTTTGTCTTGTTCACAGCTGTACCCTGTAGTGAGGATAACGCTTGGTGCACGGGGGCGTGCAGACGTGTTTGTTAGAGGAGGGAGTGCCATTTATTAAGCACCTGGTAGGTAGGTGCTCGTGCCCGGGTGGCCACTGTCTCATTTGTGCAAGCCACAACTCCATGAGGCTGGCACCATTACGCACTCAAAGAAGCGAGAGCTCAGAGGGGCTGTGCGCCTGTCGGAGGATGTCACCGTTGTGAAATGGCGTGACCGGGACCTGACCTTCCGTCCTTCTGGGATCGCTGGTGGATTGATGAGTTTCCGAGCAGAGGAGCTGCCCGCGCACATCTGTAACGGTGCTGTTGATGGTGAGGGTAGCACTCACCAAGTGCCTGCGCTGTGCCGGGCGCTGTTTATTTTCTTATTATCCCCATTTTGTGCAAAGAGGGACAACGGGAGGCACAGACAAATTTAGGAACTTTCCCAAGGCCATTTGGACCTGGCGGGTGCACTCCAGAGCCCTCCCATGTGACCCTGCTCCTCCCTGCCCGATGCCACCCTCCCCACGCTGTCTTCCCTGCCACGGGCCTGTGCACACCCTTCCGCCCCCCCCCCCCCCCCACAGGAGCTGTGGCCACGTCCGTCCTGTTCTTTCCAGTCTCTGCAGGTTCTCGGGGAGCCCCGTGTACTGCGTAGAAAGTGAGGTACGTTGAAGAAACGAAGGAAGCACCACAATTTCGGTGGGGAATTTTTCCATCATCACGTGGTTTAAAACTCCTATTGGAGCCAGTAGGTCTTCAACAAATGGTACCACCACGCATGCTGGATGCTAAAAAGTTATCCTTCGAGTTTTTGAATATAGAAGCATCAAACAGATGCTTGTAACTATAAGGGAGAAAAGATTTCCCATCTTCCAGAACTCTGTCACTTTGTTCTTTCTAGTACATTTCAGAATCTGGAAAGGACCAAGCATTAATGAGGCCCGATGGAGCAGATGCAGGGCTGGAAGAAACTGAGGCACGTGCTATGAATTTGAATATGGGAAGCACGTACATATGGGGTCTGACAGTTACGTTCACGAACTTGCCACCACGCACTTACGTTGGCGGCACTGTACAAAGAACTCAGTACGGTGTCATAACCTTGGTGCATCTGTGTCTCACAGCTGTGTTCGTGTCGATGTGGGGTGGTGTCCTGCTGAGTGGCATTCATTATTGTTGTAGCATGTTTTTGTGTGCTGTCGCGAGACTGTTGGAGCTTGAATTAGAGCAATGAACAAACATTAAATTTCTTGTTAAACTTGGCAACAGTGGAAGTGAAATCAGGGACAGGTTAGTCCAAGTTTATGGGGATAATGCCATGAAGAAAACGGCAGTGTACAAATAGATTAAACCTTTTTCTGAGGAGAGAGAAAGTGTCACTGATGAAGAGAGAACTGATGAAAACATTGCAAAAATTCATTGAATTGTGTGTCAAAATCATCGGCTGTGAGAAGCACAGCAGACCAAGTAAACCTCAATAGAGAAACAGTTAGGAAAATCTTAATTAAAAATCTTGGCATGAGAAAGGTGTGTACAAAAATGGTCCCAAAGGAGCTCACTGATGAACAAAAGTAAAGGAGAGTCTAAAGTTTGCCAAGACCTTTTGGAGAGGCAAGATGATGTTTTGGGCCATGTTATCACTGGGAATGAAACATGGGTGTACCAATATGACCCTGAAACAAAGCATCAACTTGCACAATGGAAGTCAGCCAATTCTCCACTACTAAAAAGTTCTATCAATCCAAATTAAGAATCAAAATGATGTTGCTAACCTTTTTCGATATCAGAGAGATTGTTCATTCTGAATTTACACCAACTGTACAAACAGTCAACCAAGTTTACTATTTGGAAGTGCTGAAAAGGCTATGTGAAAAAGTTAGATGAAAATGACCTGAACTTTTCACCAACAACTCATGGCTCTTGCACCACGACAATGAACCAGCTCACAAGGCACCATCTGTGAGACAGTTTTTAGCCAGTACACAAATAACTGTATTGGAACACCCTCCCTAGTCACCTGATTGGGCCCCCAGTGACTTTTTTCTTTACCTGAAGAGAAAGGAAATATTGAAAGGAAGAACATTTTGATGACATTCAGGACATCAAGGATAATACGATGACAACTCTGATGGCCATTCCAGAAAAAAGTTTCCAAAATTGCTTTGAAGGGTAGACTAGGTGCTGGTGTCAGTGCACAGCTTCCCAAGGGGAGTACTTCAAAGGTGACTAGAATGATATTCAGCAATAAGGTATGGAGCACTTTTTCTAGGATGAGTTCTCAAACTTAATTGTCCAATCTCGTGTATGCAAATGTCTGCAAACATGGTTTGTACATAAGTGTGGTGTGTGTGTGTGTGTGTATTATCATTCAGGTCTAGTTAGGAAATGGAATCCACCTGAGTTACTTTAATAGAGAAAATTGATTAAACAGCTGTTGACGGACAGAAAAGTAAAAGGAGGAAGAAAACACCAATGGCCTGCAGAGGTAGCACAGAGTCACTGCAAGAAGCAGCTGGCACCTCTAGGGGAGAGGGACACTAGGGTTTATAGAACAGAACTGGGAAGCTTGGATGGGGCCCCCCATGGGGACAGGTCTCTGAGGAGAGGACCCTGTGTGACTGGTACCCCAGAGCTTGGACGTGGAGTCCCTGGAGCCAGGACTGGACCCCTGAGGATGGGGGCTGCCTGGTAGGTGCAGGGACCTTGAGGTGGGCTCCGTGAGCCACCTTCTGGGGCAGTAAAATGAAGCAAGCCACTGGAACCACAACCAGAACCGACCTGCTGGTGCCAGAATGAAAGGCTGTTCCCGGGGCGGTGCAGACAGGAAGAGCAGCTCGACCCTTCCCCCACTGGCCTTCCGGTCTTCATCCAGAGCTCCCCACAGGTGGAGCTGATAGGGAGGCAGCCGGCAGAGGACAAACGGAGTTTGCCAAGTTCTGGCCCCACTATCACTGAGCAAATGGGAGAAGGGCAACACTTAACAGACAGGCGAAGGCCCGTAACCATGGCGATAACCCCTGTGTCCCCTTTGCAGGAGTGTTAACATTAATTTGGACCTAGATTGTGCACCAAGATGCTTCTCACTAACCTCACCGGAAGGTTCCATGTCAAAGAATACGTTTGCCTACCCCAGTCCTCATGCAGGTGTGTCTGTCTACGCTCTACTCTCAACAATGTGACAATGCTTATTCGGTTAAATAACAATAAAATCGCTCACATTTGTTGCTCACTCTGTTCTAGGTACTTAATATTTATAAGTATTATCCTCATTAGAGCCCTTTCAAATGGGTCATATTTTAATCTCCAATTTAGGGATGAGAAACAGAGGCACATTGGAATGAAGCAATTGACCTGATTTTGTAAATTCATATTAATAGGTGGCTGAGGTCTGTGACCTATGCTCTCACCTTTTCTACTTTCTTATAGCCCATCATTTTCTGACCAGATCTCTGGACTAGTCATCAGCTGACTTAGGCACTTAGAACAGAGTTGTGGTTAGCAAAATTCTTTACAACCCCAGGAAGCTGGTTTTGAGATTGAGCTACTGTTCTTGCTGGATGAATGGGGTGGACAAATGGATTAACCTTACGAAGACTTAGTTTCCTCATCTTGAACATGAAGACAAAGATAGCACTTCGCCATTCAGGTTAATTTTAAGGATTAAATGAGTTAATGCATGTAAATCACTTAGTGTCTTTTTTTTTTTTTTACACTTAGCAAGTGTTAATAAGAGATAGCTATTTAAAAAGTTATCCTCATTATTTTCCAGTATAAAATTGAGAAATCCTTTGCACTTCAGTTACAGTACCTGAGAAAGGTGGTGTTTGGTGTTCCACTTCTAAGCTTGACTGCTGCTTATTTTTGGACCATGGGGCAGCTCCACACACCTCCATGACTTTGGAGGAGCTAGAGGCTGAAGCCACCTGTGGAGATAAGGGGACCGCAGTGTGGGCAGCCGCAGCTGAAGGCACGCATTTGTGGCAGGTCAGATTTGCAAGGTACAAAGTGGTAAGACCTGGTTAAGACAGCAAATAGCTCTACGGTTCTTTGCTTGACACCTGGGAAGAAGTTTTGCTGAATTCCCCTCCCCTCTTCCTGTCTGTGGTAGCTGAACATTGATGTCTAAATCTCCAGAACTTGTGAATTTATAATGTAACTCACAGCTAAAAGGGACCTGCAGGTGTGATTAAGTTAAGGGTCTTGACATGAGATGATTGTCCTGGTTATCTGGGTCGGCCTAATATAGCCACGAGTTTCCTTATAAGAGAAGGCAACGTGGTGATGGACAGAAGGCAACGTGGTGATGGAACCAGAGAGTGGAGTGGTGGGGCCACGAAGAATGTGGCAACCTTGGAAGATGGAAAAGGCAAAAGGAATGGATTCTGCCCCTGGAGACTTCAGAAAGAACCAACCCAGCCAGCACTTGGATTTTGGCTCCATAAAACTTATTTTGGACTTCTGACTTCTGGAACTGTAGGAGAATAAATGGGTTTTGTTTCAAGCCACAAGTTTATGGTCATTTGTCACAGCAGTAGCAGGCAATGAACATACTCCTCTACCGACTTAGTTGTCCTTTCTTCTTACCGCTCGCCTTGTACTTCATTCATTCCGACATGACTGCACACATCAGATCCTACTGTGTTTACTTGCTGGCCTGTCTGTCTTCCCTACAAGAGTGACAGTCAAACTCTTTGAGGCACAGGGCTTTAAGAGCCTCAGAGCCTACCTATGGACTTAGCACCTACCAGGCTGCACAAATGTGGGTGACCTAAGTTAACATGGGACAGGAGTGTTTGCCTGTGACTCTCCCAAGTGTCTTAGTATGTGATGATCTTCTAGGACCTTCCAAAATTATGCTCCTTGGCTTAAAAGCATTAAAGATGGTGTCAAGGATAAAACAACAACAGCAACAAAAAAGACTGTACCCGTGAACTTACACCCACGGAAATGACAACATCCTCGATCCCCCTGATATTTTACTGGCTATGGTCAACTTCAATGTCAAAGCAATAACCTTTCCCTGATGGATCAGGACCACAGAGACGGGTGGGAAGAAGGGAAAACGTGTTCAGAGCTATTTAGAAGAGAGGGTTAAACCAAGTGTAATGAAAGCCAGAAGCGATCAGAATATGCAACACCTGTTATTTTAAGAAAAATACATTCATGAGATTCAGATTTCAGCATGACAGAGGGAAAAAAGGATGTTTTTCACATTCTCCACAAGATGTTCAGCAAGATGGATCTGTCAAGAAGTGGGGGCGGAGGTCACATGGGAGCCATCCGGAAGTCACAGGTGGAATTCATTCTGTCACACAGCATCATCTCAATTAACCCCTTCCCTGCGTTAATTGACTTCAGATTTTGTTTTCAAAATGTGTCAAAAAGCCACCGAAAATAAAAAGTTGATATTTTGAATATTTCATGCATTTAATAATAACATGTTGAGCTGCTTGGTATAGAAGTGACATTATTTTTATTTTAAATTTTTGTTATATGGTACTACATTTTCCATTTTGTTGAATTTTAGCAAAAAATGCTCAAAACACAGTAAGCGGCATCAATTAATTTAAGTATATTTAAATTAGAATCTAATGGCATTGATGGCATAAAAAATGTATTACAAAAAGTTCCACAATATGGCATATAAAACATTTTTGTTGTTGATAGTGTAAGCCACAGAAAAACATATTTAAAAATCATATAAATAGAGAGAAGTCCTTGAAACAGTTTCACACTGAATAACAAAGTTTTTTTTTGAGCTCGTAGGGTCAACTTGAATGCCAGAGTCAGTGGATGGAAATATTCATTAAGATATATCTGAACATCACAGCAAGAGGGTTAAAATATTACTGGGGACTGTTGTTTAGACTCTTGTCTTCTGAGAATCTTTTATACAGAACATTGACAGGGCTAATTTATTCAATCACAGAATCTCTGAAATCTTCCCATTAGGTTTGCAGTCTGAGATAATTAATGTGTGAAATGGTCTATTGCCTCTATTTTGACAGAAGCTGTCTCAGATGTTTGGAAGCTTATTAGCAAAAAAAGCAGTGAGTCCCCTGGGATGTCCAGGGTTTGTGTTATTCTGTTGGATGGTGCCACTCCTGGGGGTCAGTCCCTGCCCCACACTAGGGTCACAAGGGCCTGGAGAACAGACACACCAGTAACAGACACTGGGCTAGTGGGAGGAACGTGGGTTAGGGGAGTGTGACCTGGACAAATCATGCTCGGAAGGGGGTGGTAGGAACAGTGTGGGCTCATAAATAAGCTCTTGTGGGGAGGGAAGGAAACCCAGATTTATTTGTATTTGTAATGGTTGCCAATTTCCATGGTGTAAATATTCCTGCCATGGCTGATTTCAATTGGCTAGCAGAATTTCTGAAAATGTAATGACCGGGCTCTTGCTAGGCAGTACAGATAAATAAGCAGCTCCAGCACACTCCTGGGTGGACATGAATACACGACAGCCAGAAAAGTCCAAACTGAGAAATTACAGGGATAGATTGCAGGCAGGCCTAAAGCCTCAACTGGTCTAGGAGAGTGTGCATCCAGGAAACTGACCCACCATTTTCCAACCCCCTTTTGCATCGACCTTCAGGAATGTGCTGTGGTTGTTGCCAGTTTTTTTGTGTCTGGCAGGCAGGTCTCCAGAATTTCTGGGAAAAGCCAGGAGAGGATCTGCTGAGACTGGGTAATAACAGTGGTGACCTTTCTTTGTTGGGCTACTATGTGCCAAATGCCTTATTTGTATACATTAGTCATACACACCACATGATGATGTTTCCATCAACGTCGGACCACATACATGATGGTGGTCCCATCAGATGATAATGGAGCTGAAAAATTCCCATCACCTAGCGACTTCATAGCATCATAAAGTAGTGGTGCAACATCTTAGATGTTCGTGGTGATGCTGGCATAAACATAGCTACTGTGCTGACAGTTGTATAAAAGTATAGCAACTACAATTACATATGGTACATAATACTTGATAATAAACAACTACGTTAGTGATTTGCTGTACGATACTTTTTATTGTTATTTTAGGGTGTACTCCATTTATTAAAAAATTTTTGCTATGAAAGTCTATGCCATGTTCTGCAGATACAGCCTCATATGTACGTCTTGTGTTTATTGCATCTCTTGATTACATCATTTTCTCTTGTGCTTGATTTAATTGTTTTGTATGGTAACATGCTATACAGTCTCATAGCCTAGGAACAATAGGCTATACCATGTAGCCTGGGTGTTTAGTAAGCTAGACCATCTAGGCTATACTTAAAAACCTTGCAAAATTGGTGGTGTTATTTGCATTTCTTAGATGAGACAGATAAGATGGAGAGTAATTAAGTACCTGCCTGACATTGTGCTGCTCTTAAGTAACAAATTCTAAGATTGGAATCTGGGTGTTTCTGACTCCAGTTGCTCCCTTCAAATGAGCTGGGAATGATGGGAGAGGTTGGACTAACTTACCTGGCCATGGTACTTTCTTTCCTGAGTGGAAGGGTCTCAAGCTTGTGTCAAAGGCGGATGAGGTTCCAGAGTCCCGATGCACCTGAGATGGTAGATGATGCTGGAAGGCAGATGCTAGTCAAGTAAGATTGTAGGTGCTGAACTCACTTACAGCAAAGCCATGAACCCCACAGGTTGGGATTTAGGATGCTGGATACGGCCATAAAGGGGAGGGGTCTGGCAAGAATGAGGCAGAGGGCCAGAAGCACACCTAGAAAGAGGGGGGTTAGGTCAGAGTTCCAGGCCTGGAAGGATATGGGGTGAGGGTGTGAGTTTCAGGTAGTCAGTGCAGAGAGCCAGTCGGATCACAGAGAGAAGGTTGCACAGCGTGGGACTTTGATTACCCAACGCTCTTTCCCAATTTACAGAGGCTGTTGTAAGGGAATTGTTATCAAAAGAATGATCAGAGCCGTAGGAATAAATGTCTGCTCCAGGGGCCTTGAGGAACTGAGCTGGTAATTTAATAACTCTATTAGCCTTGGGCACGCTCTGCAGCTGATCAGATACGGCCATCCCGTGATAGTGTGATGTGGCATTTCCTGGTGCTGTGCCTGGCTCTGTGCAGAGCTGAGATAGAGTGGTGCTGTCCTGGCTGACAGCAGAGGTCCCAACCCGGTGCCTTGAGGGTAGAGAGTGGGCTTGGAGGAATTGCAAAGACGCTGTGAATCCCCGTGTGTATATTTGTGTTCTCAATCAGTGACTGCTCAAGGTACAACTATTATCCTGTGAACATTTTATTGATATTTGAAAAAAAATTTATACTTAAAAAAAAAAAAGGAAAACCAGAACTGGAAGGCAAATCATTTGAAATCAAATCATTTCAAAGGAAATTGTTTTCATTAATCGACAATGGGCCATTTAAAATCTCTTCCCAAACCACTGATGTCTGTGTATGCTCGTATGTACATACGAGGACTGTCCAGAAAAAAATCCAACCACAAACGCCTCTGTTTTTCCTATGACAAGTCTGGGTACTTTCCGGACAGCCTTTGGATGTGTGTGTGTTTTATACGCGTGTGTGTCCTTGTGTGAAAGGGGAGAGAGGGAAGAAGATGGGGAGAGAGAGGACAAGAGAAGTGAAACAGGCCCTGGTCATGGGGCTCCGTGGAACGCCAAGCTCCAGGAGAATGTTGATAAGACAGTAGGGGAAGAGCGAGAGGGAGAGACAACAAATTCGGGCTCAGACAAGAGGTGAAACTGAGAATTCAGTGCCAGGTCCAAGGAACCGTCAGTTGGCCACACGTTTCTTGTGTTTCTAGCACACTGGGAGCCTTCAGGAAACCCTATCAGGTCTCGGTGTCCAGGAACGAGAGGGAGCTGGGAAGGCTCTGGGGATGCCGTCTTACTTGTAGATAATAGAGCGAACGGGACGTTTGCAAGCTCCCAACGTCTGGCACGCTTCACGTACCGCCTGCTGGATGCCATGGGCTTCCCTCCGCAGCAGGCAGTCTCGGGCAGAAAGGAGGGAAGTGGGCATTTGCTGCATGACTCAACTCCACACCCTCGAGGCTGTCACCCTGCAGAGGCTGCCAGGCCTGCTCCCCTCGTGGAGCTGAGGATTCGGATGCTCAGAGGACCCACTGCAAACGACTGTGCTAACCCCAGCAGCTCTTCTTAACTGCCACGGGGCCTTCAAGTTCTACCCAAACATTCTGTTTGTTCTTCTTGTGAGGTGGGGTTGCCATGAATGTAAAATGGCAGATTAAATGCTTCCTTAAATATTTCATTTAATTATTTCTAGTATTTTAAAAAGTATTTCTTAAAAATCTAGCTTTAAATTCATGAAGTGACAAAGGGCATGCATTTAAACCCTGTATTTACACGCATGAAGACACATGAAAGATGAGAAGAGAAACACTACTTCAATTTGACACAAAGCAGATACCCTAATTCAGAGGAGAATTTTATAGCGAATCAAGACAACCAGCATAGGACTAATCATCTCGTTGAAATCACCCGGATATGCACTGAATGCCCACAAACAAATACAGCTTGAAAATAGCCCGTGTCATTATGCAATCATCTTGAGTATTGTCTTGTAGATTGATTAACAGAAAAGAACTTGGTGGGGGATCTGCCCTCTGTCTGAACAGGTTGGGGAAATTATCAGCGTATTTGTAGGCTGATGTGTTGTGCTGTGTGTGGCTAAAATAAAGAGTTTTCTAGCATTGCCCTTGATTGAATAAAAAGGAAGTAAGCAGATTAAAGAATTCCTTAAGGGCTTCATTTCCCTGAGGGGAGCATGAAGTACATACTATGTAGTACTTACTCACTCAGACCCATTCAGACATCCAGAATGTTCCCCTACTCACCTGGCAGGTGTGTGTGTTTCCTGTGGTTGCTGAAACCAGTGACCATGAATTTACTGGCTAGAGACAACACACACTTATCATCTCACCGTTCTGGAGGGGAGAAGTCTACTTGAAATAGATCTCACTGGGTTAGGTTCAAGGTGTCCACAGAGCTGTAGTTCCTTCCGTAGATTCTAGGGCAGAATCCATTTCTTTGCCTTTGGCAGCTGGCATTCTCAGCTCAGGGTCCCGTTCACCTGCCTAGAAAATCAGCAATGGCAGATTGAATCCTTGTCACATGGTATCACTCGGACATTCTCTTTTGTCCCCCTCTTCTCCCTTTGAAAGCATTGTGACGACACTGGGCTCACCCAGAAAATCCAAGATGATCTCCTCATTTCAAAGTCACCTGATTAGCAATCTTAATACCATCTGCAGCCTTAATTCCCATGTGCCATATAACCTAGCATACTCATAGTCTGGGGTGATGAGGATGTTATCATATTTCAGGGGAAGTCATGTTTTGAACACAGCAGGAAGGAAAATAATTCCCTTTTTCCTCCTCTATCATCTTGATTTACTGTTACTGTGGTATCTGCAGTTCTCAGAGTCTAGCAGTTAAGGCCTCAGAATAGTCCTGCTTTGGTTTTCTAGAGGCTGTTTCATTAATCTTCTGGGCCCGTAAGGGCTGTGTCTCCAGCTTTTTACTGAAGATGTAAAATTTGGAATTAGATCGAAGAGCAAAAGCATCACTCTTCCCAGGCTTTCTAAGCCTCTCTGCTCCGAAGCATCATTATTTCTACCCAGGCTTCCCCTGTGGACTCTCCACCCCACAGCCCTCCTGTTCAGGGGTCCTGCTGTAGGTGCTCACTCCTCTTCCCTACGACGGCCGCCTTGTCAGAATCAATCCATCTTGGAGTAGAGTGTGCTCACTTCCTCTGGTGTCTTTTCCCCTTTCTGCGAGTCTGTGGAAACCACATCCTAGCGTGGAGTTGGCCTCACTCTTGGCCGTGGCTGGTCACAGGCTGTCCTTTATGATAGGAACTGTCTTAGGTTGTTTCAAAGGGTAAGAAGTGACATCCTTTCACTCCTGCCTCCACCCTTCTTCCTAATCTTGTTTGTTATACAACATGCTTTCTCATCATTCCATAGTCCAAACTCATCGTGGCAGGAACGTACAATCCTCATGTGAGGGGCAGCAGAGCCCCAGAGAGCTCATAAAGGAACAGAAAACAGGAGGAAATTGTGCACCGTCTGCCTGCCACACACAAACTTTGCACTTGGCCTCTGAAGATTATTGATCTGGGAAACACTAATGGTGCAACCTAGTTCCCTCCCTATCTTTCACTGGTTTGGTATTAGCAGTTGGGTCCTAATAACCAAAAAATGTCCAAATACAAGACTCAGTGAGCTCTGACCTTTTAACTCAGTCTGAAATGTCTGGGTCTTTAAGTGACCTATAGTGAACCAAGTACAGGTCTCTTGGAGTCTGGAAGTGGTCCAGGGAGCGCGAAGTCCTCAGGCCACCTTGAAACATGACCCAGTCTCAGAATAAACATGTTTTAATCCTGCTGATTGAATTTCCTTTACAAACCAGTGTGGAACCCTAGCAGCATAATCTGCTTGGGGTTTCTATGCCCCAGGGGTGAGGGCTGGGAATGTGACCATCCCCACATGCAGCTGAATAGTCAAGTCAGTCACTGGCTTTTGAAGGTGCCATGCTCAGCTGCTTGAGATCTATGTACTTTTTGAAAAACTGAATACCACAAAGAAACACCTCTGCTCCTTAAAATAAACTAAATGCCAGTTTCCAAGAAACCCCAGGCCTCGAGGGCTCCTTTCCAGCTAAACAGTGGAGAAGGTACCTGCCGTTCTTTCCACCACGGACAAGAAGCCTGAATAAGGGTTTGAGAAGAAACAGCTAGAACAGGGCAGGGCCTGGCGCCTCTCTTCCGCTTCCTCCCCGTCACGCACAGACGGAAGGGTAGAGTTTCGCGCTGTCAGCCAAAGCCATCACCAGGCATTATTTTCCTACCGTGTATGCACCTCTCTCCCCATCACGTCATTTTTCTTTTAGGGCCTTGTAATTACCCGGCGGTGTGCATCCAGGCTGTGAACGCGATCTTGTGAGTGAAATATAGCTAAATAAATTTCTGTAATGAGGAAGGACCAAAATCAAGGACGCGGCCAATCTCGGCTAAGGTTCTGGCCTGCCTCCCTCCCGCCAGACTTCTTGCTTATTCTGCAATGCTGATAAGACTTCGTTTCACCTTGCATTTTGAATTAGGCCCACTCTCCCAGGCACCCCCGTGTCTATGTGAGACATGGAAACGGGACCTGAGAAGGTGGAGCAGGCTTTCCTTTTCATTGAATTCTTAGGAGAGGGAGCTTTGCCTGGTTGCCCTTCAAGCTCGATTCCTTCCCGTTTTAAAGCATTTAAAAGCTGACTTAATGGTTTTGTGGGTATCACAAGGGCTCAGTCCACTTTGCTGGGGTTATTACCTGCTGTTCCCTGTGGTAGGCAGAATAATGCCCCCCTCCACCCCAGATGTCCATGTCCTACTCCCCAGCACCTGTGCCTGTGTTATCATTTACGGCAAAGGGTATGTCTGCATACGTCATTTAGGCTAACGGCCTTGAGATGCGGAGATTACGTTGGATCACCTAGATGGGCCCAATGTAATCCTCAGGGTTCTTATAAGGGGAAGGAGGAGATAGGAGGCTCAGAGAAGGGGAAGGAGAGTTTGGAGTGATGCAGTTGCTGGCTGGGGGCCAGGAGCCCAGGAATACAGGAATGCAAGGACATTGAGAAAGGTGAGCGCACACTGTCCCCTAGGGCCTCCAGGAGGAATGCAGCCCTCCCAACACTTTGATTGGAGCCCAGGGAGAGCCATTTCAGAATATAGACCTCCAGCACCGTAAGATCATTTGTCTGTGTTGCTTTAGGCCACTAAATTCATGGGTATTTATGACAGCAGCAAGAGGAAACGAAGGCATTCCCCCAATCAGAACACGCTGTAATTGGGCCCTCTTCGTGACAGGATTCAGGGCACCTCACACACGAGGTGTTTATTCCAAGGAGAGCTGTGCTGAAAGGCCTGCCCACTGGGAACAGCAGGGCCTGGAGTCTGTCCGGGAAACTTGGCCGGAAACCTGGGGCTCGTGGCCTGCTGCGACTCCTTGGTGTGTCAGCTTCTTTCTCCTGGCTGGCTCATGTCCCCCACACCCTTTGCGTTCTCTCCTGTATTCTGGGTCTCTGTTTCTTTTCAGTTCCTTCTCCCTTATCGCTTTGCCCTGAGAATGGTGCGTCATGGTTGCTACTCTACTCCAGAACATTCCCTCAGCTTCAGATTTCTCTGTTATCTGCTCTCTTCTCTTAGTATGTCTTAGTTCACCATCTGAAGGGAGACCCCGACTGGCCAAGCCCAATCTACCATACTGGACCATGTCATGGGTTACTGGTCAGCCTGCATGTGGGCCTTCCTTACATCACATGCAATCCCCAGTCCAGTCAGCCGTGGTCAATGGGTCAGAGGGACAGGTAAGAACAGTAAGCTGCCTGAGAGCTCTGTCTTGACTGGGACACAGCTGCCTCAAAGGGACAGCAGATAGAGGGGTGGCTGATAGTTGTTGCAGCCAATTTAGCATGGCTATTACCCAAGAAGGTGATTTTCTTTCTGAATGAAAATCGTAGAGACAACTTCCTACGGAATCTGTCACTCATGGATTGTAAGGAGCCTTGGAAGGTATCCAGATCAGTGACCTTTCCCCGCTCCCTTCCTGCTGACCCTGCAAGTGAGAATGACAATACATTTATGTCCCCCCAGGAGCTGGGGTTTTGTAATGCCAGTTGTAAAGTCAGGTCAATGGCATAAAAATCAGGAAGGATCAGGGCCAAAGCTGCAAATAGTATTTATTGAGCACCTACTATGTGCCAAGCATTCTTTTAGGCACTTGGGCTCCACCTGTGAACAAAACAGCTCCCTCACAGAGCTGGCATTCTAAGCATAGGAAGACATATCATGAGCAAGACCTTCCGAGTGCCCCTGGCCATGTGTTCATTCCTCAGTTCTCTCGCCACCAGGTGGAAATCTGGACCAGCCCATGGAGTGTCAGAGGAGGCAAGCAGTGGATGGGGTGGGGGGCAGGATCCAGACATGTTGGGAGGTCAAGGCAGGGGTCACGGAGAGAGGTCACAGGTGGGGGGTGGGGGTGGGGGACTGGGGCTGCTGGCGCCACCAGGTGGTGGAGTGCCCTCCTGAAGGCATAATGTTACAGGCATCATGGAGAGGCCCAAGCCAGCGGGGGACCGTGGTGAAGGAGACCTGGTGGTGAAGGTCCAGGTTTAGAAAGAGACCTTCTGCCTTCTATGAATCCGCCGTAGCACTGGGAAGTTCGTAAAGCGTGGCCGTGTGGAAACAGGGCAGTTACTGGGCCGTAATCTGGGAGGCTTGGTTTGGAGAAATCAGGCAACAAGACGATCAGCTGGGGTCCGAGGAGTCGGGGAGAGCTCAGAAACGCACTTGCCGGGCCTGTAGGTTTGGTGGTCCCCGTGGTGACAGCGGGACAACGCAGGGCAGGAATCTGGGCAGGTGTTTGCAGTCAGATGGGTAGTAGCTTCCGATGTGGGAACTGGAACTGTCTCAGCAGCTCCGCTCGCCGTCTTAGAGCCTCTCACACGGTGCCCTCCCGTGTGGGGAAGTCAAGGTTTTCGAGAAGGGGCCCAGGGAGGGTCTGCTCTTGAGGTCTCACTGTGCTCCTCTTGATTGTGTCTTTGTCTCCGCAGGTTTTTTATTTTTATCCATCTCAGGTTATTATGACCTTCAGACAACAAAAGCTAGGGGAGTCAACGATACCTTTCATTATTGTCTCACCACGTTCTTTATCTAAACGGTAGTCTGAATATAATATAATATTCCATAAAAATAAGCAAAACACCAAACAAACCCAAACTCAGTAGAGATGGTTTGACTGTACTTGTCTGGATGTGCGTTTCTTTTCTGAAGGAATTAGCCATTCTCTGATAAGGTGGAGACAGTTCTAGGGAGACAGACACTGCTCTGTTCCTGGCCCTATCAGCCTCACCTTCGATTTGCTCCCCTTTTTCTTGTTTTGTTATTTTTAACACCAAATAGGCTGCTGGACTTTAAAGGGGTTCCTTTTCTATTTCCAGGTCACTTTTTTTTTCTTTTTTTTTTTTGCATTCTTCCCTATGTTGAGAACTGTGAACATTTGAAAACTGACTTTGAATTCCAAAGAGGTGTGTCTTGGGTACAGATTTTCTGCTTGGCTCCTCTCCCTAGAGATAAGTGAGCTCGTGGAAGCACGTAGATTTGTGTTGAACACTGAGGTTCTGATGGCGAGGGAGAAGGGGCGATGGTGACTGGTGAGGCCTCTTGATATGCTGTCGCACTGACATAATATTTAAACTATTTAAAAAGTCAGGCATCTTTGCATCACATCATTTGTCACTTTTCTTTACCAAATTGTATCAAACATCTCTGCCAGGAAATTAAGAAAAATTTACTGTTAAATTAGGAAGAAGATGGTCAGTGCTGACGAGGGTGTATTGAAATATTTTTGCTCGTTGTTGACAACATTATGACATTCAATCTTTTGGAAAGTCATTTGGCAATGGGTATTGAGATGCAAAAAAATATGCTTGTGATCCAATAGTTCCGCTTCTGGGAAGCTGTTGTAAGGACTCAATCCAAACTAAGTAAAAAACTATCAACATGAAAGTATTAATTCCAATATCATTCAGGGTAAAAAAAAAATTGGCAACAACTAACTGGGAGGTGCCATGGTATATAGTAAAATGACCTTGACTTGGAATAGGTAAACTGGCATACAGACCTTGCTTTCCTGCCTGCTTGTAGCAGACCACGGAACTTCTCTGAACTTGTAACAGTGATCGCATATTTGACTTACGGGATTATTTCAGGGTTAAAGAAATTGCAGACAGAGCCCTAGACACATAGTAGGTTCACTATAAGTGGCACACACAAAACTGTGAGAGTCGAGGTTAGCTTCTTTTTAGACTTATGTGGCCATTGAAATTAATATAAATTAAGACTGAGAGCCAGCCGAGGTACCTGTTTATACAATAATAGAAAATGAAAAATCAAGATATAAAATTACTACCAAGTTAAAAAAAGTCCTACGTCTTGAAAAAAGTAACAAACATCCCAATATGCTAATTGGATTATGTTAGGCTTAATAGAATGAAGGATGATTTTACCTTCATTTTTCTATATGCTGATGTTACATTTATAGTGGAAATAATTTTTGAAACACATAAACATATAAAAAAGTTTAGATGGATTTTTAATGGATGTTTCATTTCTTTTCCATGAACACGCCTTTTTGTAGAAATTCTTCCACACTTTTGGGGGGTGATCTGGTCTAGATTTATCCATGATTAAGCTTTGTTGTCACCTTTTATGCATCAGTTGGTATATTTTACTATTTTCCTAGGGAGGTGTTGTCTGTCACTCCCCCCTTGTTAGCTCTCTTTATGCACACTGGCCTCCTGTTGGTAGTGTAATCTTTCCTCCCTGACAACTCTTCTGTCGATATTTTCTGTAAGCTTCTCATTGCTGCTCCATACTGATTTCGTCTCTTCCGTCGCCTTGCATTGATTGCTGCTTCTCCCAGTCTCCTTCAGGCTTTCCCCACCTCCTCCAATTGCCCCTCAATTGGGTCTAGTTTGAAGGCTGAGAAGGACGTGCTGTTCGTTGATTACCTGGCTTCCCTTCACTCCTTTTCCTCCTAATATCTCACTTACCTCCACGCGCCCTTTGCAAGCGTCCTGAGCCGTGCTGCAATTGATGGGAAGGATGCAGAGCACGGTTAGGAAGCAAGGTCAGAGTGCAGTTAGGAGCTAAGGGAAGCGGAGCAGCTTCAAGGTCATGCCGTAGACATAGTCTGGTCAGGACACCACCACTAGTACAGCACCTGTGGTCACTGAAAACACAGGTCAAGGTGTCCCTGTACTTCACGTGCTCGGCTGTGAATCAGAATGGGCGACTGGGGCGTCCGTTGGGCTGTGCTCACTGCCCTCCCCGCTGTGGGTGGGAGATGGGCTGCCAAGACTCACACAGAGGGGTTCCCTGCATGGGGAGAGAGCCTAGATCCCGGGCCGAAAAAAAAGTAGGCGAAACCAGTGTCCTCTGCACTTCTTAGGATCTTACTTCCTTAAGACCTATGCTCTGATTTTCTACCGTTACTCTACCCTATGGATACTTTCTCTCATGCAAAATTCACCTATGCAGCATTCTCTTTCTGCCTTTTTGTGAGCTGTTCTCTAGCTCTGGCTAGAGAGGTAAGGTGGTACATTCCACCTTCTTATAGAATGACCTAGCTTCGTGGAGGGTTTTGATTTTATTTCACTCCACTACAGCATTTCTCTCTGTAATGGCTTCTTCCTCCATGCCTGGTTCTTAGTGAGTGTACCTGTCTCCTCTGCTCCTGCCCCCACCCCACACACACACACCACACAGCATGCATGCTAACTCTTCCAACTGTTAACTGCATGTTAACTATTTGCTCATTGTTGACCTAAATAAAGAGGTAAACTGAGGCAAGCTGAAAATTGTCGAAAAGATGAGTTTATTCAGGAATAGCAGAGGATTTGCAATTTGGGAAATGCAGACTGTAGCAAGTCACAGGGGAGTCCCTTGAGGGTTTGGGGTGGGCTGTATATGTAGGTAGGGCATCTAAAGAGTTAGAGTCTGTTCAAATAAAAAACAAATGGAAGCCAGCTTTGAAAATTCCCTGAGGTGACAAAACTAGCCCAGCCATGTAAACAAAGCTCAACGCAGCTTATTTTGTGAAATCATCACAACCTGGGTCATTTCTTGTTCATGTCTCTGGAAACCATAAGCAAAATGGTTGTACAATTGTACCAAAAGTGGTTGTGCAATGGTTCATTTTTTTGTACAATTGGAAAACTTTCATTACAATTCCTCCTTAAATCATAGGTGATTCTTTTGCCAAGCCACATCCCAATTCTGGTTCAGAAAAAGGTAATTTCTGTCACACACTTCTTGAAATGCTTTTTAAAAAAAGAAAGATAACTTTTCTCTTTTCGAGCACAAATGTAAGGGAATGAGATTTTAGCTTATGTCAAGGCCAAGTTCACTGTTGGGGTCAGACCTCTCTGCTTCCAGGCAGGCAGTTAGTCCTCTGGTGTCCCCTTTCTGGGGCTGCCTCAATTTCTGTCTAAAGCTTGGATGAGAAAAATCATGCCTGTTTGCTTGACCTTAAAGGATGAGTACTGTGGGCACCTGTCGGTCAAGTAATTCTCCACCCTGTCAGATCACCTTTCTACAACAAAGCGTTCGATGGATTCCTGTTACTACAATGAAAGACTTGAGAAACATAAGCTATGTACATATAATTTTTTAAAGCCTCAAGATATGATTTTAACTAAAACATAAAGAGACATAAAGGGAGAATAACTTATAATGCTGTATATTTCAACACGAGGGATGAAATGTTGAGCTCAGCCACCCTAGAAGCCAAAATGAAGCAGTCAGGTACTTCATCTGTCACAGGGCAGGTGTGACAACAATCAGGGCAGGTTGCTACAGGTGCCTTGTATACAGTGAATAACTTTTTATTCAATTCCAAACAAAACTGAATGGGCACATTCCTGAAAACTCATTGATTAAAAACTATGCCAAGAAAATATTTCGGGCTTGTGTGCGAAATGGAGTAACGATCTATACTAAAATAATTTAAGACTTTCTTCCCAAATATTTTATGATGAAAAATTTCACACAATAGCGTAAGAGAATACTGGTGTGTACCCTTTATTCAAATTCTTTCATTTTTTCCCCCTGAGAATTATTCGAAAGTGGTTACAAGTATTACAGTTTATTTCAGTATGCAGCTTCTAAAACTAACAATATTTTCCTACATATTCACAGTCCTGTTATCAGGCCTAAGAAAATTAATAACACTTCTATAATGTTATCCAATTTCTAGTCAGTATGCAAAATTCTCCAATTGACCTAACCATTGCTTTCATAACCGTGACTTTTAAAAATCAGGATCCTATCAACATTCATCTATTGTATTTGTTTATTATGTTTCACCAGTTTCTTTTGATCTACAACAATCCCTCCACCTTTTCTCATCATAACATTGATATATATCGTGTGTGTGTGTGTGTGTGTGTGTGTGTGTATATACAGTCTCCAGCACAAACAATGCCCCTCTTTTATGAGTTCGTAACCTGTACCAAATCTTTTATTGCAAAATCTACCAAATCGTTCATTACAAAATTATAAACATGAAATTCTGTACTATAACAATATCTCACTCAAGCACGCTATATGATATTTCAGGTGAAATGTCCAAATTGCTGTCCATCTTATGTGAGACATTCATGTATGTGGTCCAGCGTTTTCTTCTGCCAGACCCTGTATATGTGGGGGTTCCAACAATGTATAAACATTTAAAGAGATGTTATTTATGCATTACTTTCAAAGTTGAATTGAATTATGATAGCAATGTGTAGTATGATGTTCACTCAAAAGATAGCCATTAATCAAATGAATGCTAGCATCACCATGTGACAGGCAGGACAGTCAAAGAAAGTGGTGGAAGCACGGTTGTCGTTTGAGGAGCACAAGACCATTTTGAAGTGGTATTTGAAATTTGAGAACGCTGTTTGAGAACTTTCAGTTGGCAAACCAGAAACCCAGGAGAACCCCTGGTGTAAGTTCCAGTCTGAAGGCTGGCAGGTTCAAGACCCAGGAAAAGCTGATGTTTCAGTTCAAGTTTGAAGGCAGGATAAAAGTGATGTCCCAGCTCAACGGCAGTCAGACAGGAGGAGCTCCCTTTTATTCAGCTTTATTGTTTCATTCGTGCCTTCCACTGATTGGACGGGGCCCACCCACATCAGGGAGGGCAATCTGCTTTGCTCTGTCTATCAGTTCAAATGTTAATCTTAGAAACACTCTCCCAGACACACCCAAAATAATGTTTGACCAAATGTTTGGGCACCTTGTTGCCCAGTCAAATTGTCATGTAAAATGACCATCACAATGAGGATCTCTTTGGTGGGTCCAGAGTACAGCAGCTGGAGCCTTAGGAAAGAACACCTTGCAGGCAGCTATTGTAGTTGTCCTTCTCCATCCTTCTTTACTTTTATATTTCTCTTTCTGCCCCCTCCTCCTGTCCAGTTGGCTTGGCTTATTTTATTTTATTTATTTTAATTTTTTGGCCCTATTTAGCCATAACACAACTTGGTCATCTTGGATGAAATCATGATATTCTGGGAATGCACGCCCTTTCATTCTTCAGTCTGGTTGGTAATTTTACTGCAACCTCAAATCAGTAATTTCTTGTTATGTTTTTATCCTAGAGATTTCTGCCCCAATACATCATTTATTAGCTTGTTGCCAAGATGCGTCTTACACACTTCCACCTCAGAACTCTGAAATCCTGGAAAATTTTCTTGCAGAAAGCCCAAGGAGCTCTTTCTGAGGTTGCCACTGGATTTCCCCCCGATACAGAGTAGTCCAAGTGAAAAAAAAAATGTGATCTGCCTTAAGGTGACATAGGACCTCATCAGGACATTAATGAGAGGGCAGGATCTTTGCATTCAAAAGCAAAACAGCTAAATAACTGTTCTGATCATATGACAATAACAACTACTGGCATTCTTGCCATCCCAGACAGTATAAAAATATCTTCTTGTGATAAATAAAATTATGGTTGGTACATTAGTAACTTGAATAAATTTAAAAAAACAAAATGTTTTATGGTCTTGCATTCGTTGAAGTCTAAAAGTCCCTCTAGCTAATATCATGAACCCTTTTTAAGGGTAGAAAGGACCTTGGAGTTTTTCTGGTAACTTAGCCCACAGATTTAAGTGACTTCCCTAAAGACACATGGCTGGTGACAATCACCACATCACAGGGCCTACAAACAATGCACTGAGGGTTGGAGCTGTTCAAAAAGTTCCTCTCCGCCAACCTTCCCTCCTTGTAGACTTGATTTTTTGCAATTTTTAAACCCCAAAGTAGAATCTGGGTACATTAAAGGCCAAATCACGACTTTCTGAAGTGTAAGAGCTATATAAAGTTACACAAACAAATACATACATTATATGTAAAATATAAAGTAAAGAAGTGGTTGCAGATGAGGCACCTGTGCAGCCAAAGTAATTCCTCCAAAATTCCACTGAAACCTGAGGAAAGAACCAAGTAAAATTAAGACTTGCTAATTGCCATCAGTCCTGGAGACATTTTAGTTTTGATGGCATCAAGAGGTAGTTATCAAGTTGATGATCTAACCCCTCTCTCTTCCTGCGATGGGATGCATGAAACGGGCATTGGGATGCTTATTTTGTGAGAGGGACCACTGAATGTAGAACTCAGCAGAAGCTCAGAACTACGTTTTCCTCCTTGTCTGTACGCTTAAAGACGTCTCTTTCCACATTTATCTGAGGACCTCGGGAGAAATGTTGCTTCATCTCCAGCATTGCCTGTACCTGTCCAACCGCCACCTCTCTCTAGGCAAGGTGACCTGTGAACTCCAAGGTGACCTGTGAACAGACCTTTGTGACCCCTAGAACTATCTAAGTATTGGGCACAAAAAAATGAGCTCTGCAAATCACACAGTTTAACAGAGAAGAATGTCAGAAACCCATGTGGCAAGCATTAAGCTGACTCTCACCAAGCTCCATTTTTCTTTTTGGACTTGGGTTTCTGTAATTTTCTTATAATGTGTTTTTCCCATGTGCTTCAAGGTATTTTATTTCCCAAGAATATCCAATTCATTTATTTTCCAAAGTAATGGGAGGAACTTGCATTGCAAGCAATAAAAAAAGTGCTTTCTGAAAATGAATAATTCCTGTACTGTTTCTAGGACAACCAGGAGGATAAAATAAAATGATAAAACAGCAGCCGGGAAAATGGAATTTGTGTTAATTCTAGAAAGAACCAGTATTTTTAAAAATTGTAAGTTGAAAAACTGGTATTTGGAATTTGGGATCTTAATAATGCAGGTCACATTTAAATAAGCGCCCTGGGCAATTTGTTGCTGCCAGTTTGATGTTGATGCAAGTATAAGATGGAATGCTAGAGACACAGAATATAATGTCCTATTTTTCAAACTTAATTCATTGTTTCCTGAGATAAGTTATGTTGGGGTTTATGT
This sequence comes from Lyroderma lyra, assembly GCA_004026885.1. NCBI lineage: Eukaryota > Metazoa > Chordata > Mammalia > Chiroptera > Megadermatidae > Lyroderma > Lyroderma lyra. The sequence goes on from PVJL010003476.1 coordinate 119,002, forward strand.
ATAAGCTACTCTTTCTTTGCAAGTGTGTTAGAGAATTACAATGTGCATACCAACAAAAAATATCCTTCCTCAGGTAGTTTATGAAAGAGATATTGTAACATTATTTTGCTAGCAGGGTTCTTAAAACACACAAACACAGTAATTCAATGGGATATGTCATAAAAGATTACAGAACTAAATGTTTGAAAGCTAGTAGGTTATCAATAGATTATAACAGACATAAACATAGTGATGAGTATCAAATCATCACAGTGTACACCTTACACTTATAAAATGTTACATGTTAATTATGTCTCAATAAAGCTGGAGAAAAAAAAAGTAGCAGTCCATTAAAAAGGAGCCACACTCTTTCTTACATTTAGAAATAGGTTGCATGCGCAAACTAAATATTATCTTTTAGGTTATACATGTCCAGTTTATCAGACAAGCTCAAAAGAATACAAGCAGAAAATAACTTTTATTATTTTTCACATCTGCCTGTTCAAACTGGTTCTTCGACTTGGGAGGGTCCTGTTAACTTTTCCATTCATTTTTATAGCAACATAAAGCCCACCGGTCATGGTCAGGATGGAAGTCCAGTTCTGTGCAAAGTCTCATCTAATGCATCAATCTCTCTGCTGCACCTGGGACCTGGCCCGGGGTTAGGCATCTGGGGGCAGGGGCCAAGGCAGAGGGCCCACTGCCCCATTTCCTTACCCGGTCCCTCATTTCCTGCCTACCACCTGGCTCCTCCAGGGCTGCAGGTTGAAGAAGGGAGGAATGAGGGCTCCTGCTGGCCTAGTACGATTGTACCCGGAGTATAATGTTGAGGGACAGAATCCAAATGCTGACTTTTCTCTCTCGTGTGCTCCTTAGTGGTTCTATTGGGGGTGCACCACGGCCAGGACCCTCTCAACTACAGTGGGACTCCTCGAGGGCAGTGTCCCCTGCAGCTGGTGGCAGAGGAGCTGCCCTTTTTCCCTGCTCTCTGACTGCTCACCTGGCCTCTCAGACATCCTCCCGGTGGGAGTGACTCTCCAGGTGACCTGGTCTGGCTTCCTTTTGCACAGTCCTTCTCTGCCCCATGGGACAGAGAAGGAAATGCAGGCCATTTCCATGGACGTCATCTCCTCTTCCTTGAATTCCAGGGACTGAACAATCTCTCAGCATGGTTCATCGGAGGCCCCTTGTTATCAGCAATTTACTCTGAAATGTTCAGGAAAAATTTCTAGCTATTATACAGGTCATGTTTCTGTACATTTGAAATTGTTTCAAAACTTAAAAAAGAGCATAGATGTACATAAATACAATACACATATAAATATTATTTTAAAAACATAATGAGGATGTCTGTCATCTTATACAAAGCCCATAACCTGACTTTTTCACTTAGTGATATGTCATAAACATTACTATATTAATATAGGAAATATATATTAGTTTTAAAGCATATAGAGTTCATTGTAGAGACTATAATTAACCAAACTTCTCTTGTACTTTGAGATTATTTCCATTATTTTAATATGTAAGTTGTGCTAGTATAAAATTAATTTGGATAAAGATAACATTGTTGCCCATAATGAAATCCAAGGGTCTGGGTTCCCTGCAAATATACTAGACTGCCAGGACGCCCTTACACGACTGTCAGCTACAGACTATTATTGCTCCTTGAAAGCTACCACCTGCTCGGTATGCTCCAGCCAGTCTAAATTTTTTGTTACCGGAACACACCAAGCCCATGCCTGTTCTAGAGTCTTCCACGGCCTGAAGTGCTCTGGTTCCTTCTCATCACCCAGGTCTCCTCCTGAAGACGCTTCTTTAGAGAAGCCCTCCCTGAGTGCCACATCTGAAGGAGACCCTGTGCCTCTGTCGTATTTCCCTTTTACTTACCTCATGATGGCACTTGCTTTGTTTATTGGTTTGTCGTCTGTCTTGATTCACTACAGATAGTCCCATTTCTGTAACAAGCATTTATATTCATTACTATGAGCCTGGCATTGTGTAAGTGTTTCAGCAATATTAGCTGATTTAATCCTCATAATGATCCTTAAATACTTTTTATTTTTTCAGGTGAGGAACTGCAGGCACAGACATGTCCTCAAGGTCACCCAGCCTGTAAGGGGCAAAACCAAGATTTGAATCTAAGCAGTTTGGTTTGAGAGTCCTTATTGTTGGATGAGGTCTTCTCTACTCTATTTAACCCTGAATGTCCCTCACGTAAAACAATGCCTGGCACTCAATAAATGTTTGTTGAATGACTGAATGATTTCATGGTTTCTATGGAGACCCTGACCGTGGATCTCCATGAGCTTGTCCTGAGTGTACTCTACTCTCTTTCTGATCCTGAGACCCTTGGTATTGTTCAGGAACTGGACTAGTTAACACTTTCTGAGGTATTTCAATACAACCTCACCTTCAGCCAGAGTAATAATGTCTGAAACGGAAGCTATCATCTGCCTGGAATCTACACAATGACAACCAACATTTACACGGTAATTTGTGATTTCCACAGTGCTCTCCTACCTGTCTTCTCATTTACCGGTGGTCAAAAAGAAAACCCCATTCCCAACCCCAGGAGATTAGGTAAGAAGGAAGCTGTCATTCTCATTAGCTTGGTGGGCTAATGTAATAGTTTTTTCACCTGCAGTTAAATCCAGATGAGAACCATCACATGCTATCCATTTGCCTGATGTCCCCAGGGAACACTTATCTGAATTAGTAAGACTAATTTTGAATTGACAGAGTTAGATCTTACTGAGGATGTTCAGCTATGAGTGAAAATTAAAAGGTAGGAGGACTTACATCTTACGGTAGAGCCAGGTCAAGCCAAATGTATTGAATAACCGTGTGTTAAACGAAACCACCCCCCACCTTTCTACGTGGTTCTCATTGTTCTCACGGACCGCTCCCATCATTACACTGCCATCTACCAACCCTGGAGTATTTCCTGAAGCCTGTCACCATTTCTCCGTCCATCACTCTCCTGCGTCCTGTCATATTGCCGCGTGGAGTCACCGAGGACCTAGTTCTGGTCACAGTCATCTCCGACTTCACACGAAAGTCACCTTCTCCTCGATCACTTCAGATAATCACCCAGAAGCGGGATTACTAGGTCCTTCTTTGTCTCTTGTCATAGCTTTTATTTTAAAGTCCATTTTGTTGAGTATAAATATTGCTACCCCAGCTTTTTGTTTTGTTTCCATTTTCACGAAATACCTTTTTTCATTCCTTTACTTTCAGTCTGTGTGTGACTTTTGATACGAAGTGAGTCTCTTGTAGGCAGCGTATGTAAAGGTCTGTTACCTTAGCCATTCATCTCCTTATGTCTATGGATTGGAGCATTTCATCTATTTACATTTAAAGTAATTCTTGATAGATATGTGTTATTCCCATTGTGTCACTCATATTTTTTATCTTTTTGTTTGTTTTAAAGGCGTCCCTCTAACATTCCTTGTAATACTGGTTTGGTGGTGATGAACTCACAAGTCCATTAGGCACATTGTTTGTCTTCCAGATTTGGACAAATGACAATTTTGCCAAATGTTTTGCCGCCACATAACATAGGTCACCATTTTTCCAACCTCTGTTATCGTTTCCTTACTATGTACTGATTGAGCTCAAAGCTACTGGCACATATTTTAGGCCATGGGTGTCCAATCTTTTGGATTCCTTGGGCCAGACGGGAAGAAGAAGTGTCTTGGGCCACACATGAAATACACTAACACTAACTACAGCTGAAGAGCTTTAAGAAAAGGTCTCAAAAATCTCATAATGTTTTAAGAAAGTTTAGGAATTTGTGTTGGGCTGCGTTCAAAGCCGTCCTGGGCTGCGTGTGGCCCACTGGCCATGGGTTGGACAAGCTTGTTTTAGGCAATACTCTATTTCCTGTACTAATGTCTGTAATTGAGAGTTTTTTAAAAAATATAATAATTCTGCATAACAAACAACTCCAAAATCTCAGTGGAAAGATTTCCAGTCAAGATGGTGAAGTAGGTGAATGTTGTGCTTACCTCCTCTCATGATTACTTTTACGTGGTTTTGGGCCTGAAATTTGGGCAATCTAGGAAAACCCACGGTCCGTGGGAACTGGGAGAGTTGATCACCATTCCGGAAGGTCATGTTCTACTACACTACTGATGTGGCCAAGAATGATAATGACAAAAGGAAGGCATTCCAGGGAACAGAGTTAGGAGTCCTGGAGAACAATGGATTTGGGACTTACTCCCAGGGAGCAGAACCAAGGCTAAATTAAGGACCACTTCCTGTCCCTTAGGGTAAGGGGGTTTCAGAATTGCCATGCATCTCTGCTCACATCCTTCCTTGACCCTTTCTGCTTAAGGACAATGATTTCATTTGTTCTTCACTCTACTCCAGAAAACTTTCAGGCTCCATTCAGAATTTCCCCAGAGATCTGTTAGGCCCAGACGAACTGTAAAATGGGGTTTCCTTTGGAGGGGGTACATAGTTACCAGGGGGCTTAGCGTTCCCTCTGCTGCAATAGGAAACTTTGTCAGATGGTATTGCAAGGTAACAACCTGGAGCTAAGGCCTGATTCCTCTTTGTTGCCTTCATACTCAAGATTCACAAGAGAGCATTCGATCGGGCTGGAGCAACATGGGGACAGTTTAGCATGAATCATCTCTATTTTAATTGTTTGCACCAGCTGGCTCTGAGGTGTCTGAGTTGCCTCATGCCCAGGCGGTGTACAGTTTCTCCCCCTTACACACAATCCCCTGGTTTGATCTGCTGTTTTCAAGGTGCTGAGTAGCTGATTGTGCCTCCTTAAGGTGCCAAGAACTGAGATAGGAAGTAATATTGGGACATAATCCTCCAAATGTGACTGTCCATGGTATACCTTTGACTCCTTTAATCTAGTCTTTAAAATCTTAGAGGAAGAAACAGTGATATTTCGTGTATCTAACAAGACTGAGAGGTGTAGAAAGGCAGTTTCAGGTGGTCACTAAATCTCATTTTACTTCCTTCTTCCTGGGCTCATAGGAACAGATACTTCCCAGCCTCCTTTCTAATTAGGTTGGGGCCATGTGACTGGGTTTTGCACAACAGCTGTACGACCCCTGTGTCTTCTTTCACGTCCTCCATATTCTCTCTTCCCTTTCCAGATCTTTTATGACAGCTGCCTGTCTCATTTAAGACGGCAGCACCGCATCATAGGAGGGGCTTGGAGTGCCTGCTCGTCTGTTTGGAGGAGAGACGGCCAGGGGAGGTGCTCGTCCGCATGGGAGTGGGATGCAGGAGGGATAGAAACCTGTCACATTAAGCCGCACATATCTGGGGATTGTTTGTTACCCATACTGACATTGGTCACCCTGACTGCTAGACAAGGCCAAGGAAATAAAAATGGAGACTTCACCAGAGGGTTTTTCTCTTCTCTCAGACTCAACAACTAGTTTCACATGACATGAGTTCACCAGCATCGGGATTTGTCACACACACATGATCGATTGCCTTGGAAGCTTTTGGTTTGCAGGTGGGCGGTACAGGAACAGAGGAGACACTAGGTTAAAGCGTACATCACTGAACATCCTTGTTCAAAGGATGTACCAAAACTGAGCAGCAGAGGTCAAGAATATAAGGATATTTCTATAGAAAGATCTAAAAACAATGACAACAACCACATAGGTTCTTTCACACTCTTCCGGGCATTGGGAGAACTGGTCACATACGGTCCCTGGGATCTCCCTTCATATTCTTGTTACTGTTCTTTGTTGGTTTCCTGAGGATTCATTCACAAAGTATGATGCATTGATTTCTCTCTTGTCAGAAATAAACAATAAACATGGAAAAGTTAATACAGACCCGAGTGGCATGCTGGGAGATTAAATGAGCTCCGCGGTCTCCCTGAGGCAAACATTTTGAATGTGTCTTAAAGTCTTCTTAAGGTCTTTAACAAGCAAGGAAAAGGAACCCACTCCCTACAGCATCGACCTGGAAGTGTGTCTTTGGTCCTCAAATTAGGATTACAACTTTCGGAGCTATCTTTTATTAATGAGCTCTTAAATGGAAGTGTTTATCTCAGGAGGAAGTGCTGTTCCTCCTCCTGTCCCTGGTGACACCCTAAACATTCTAATTGATAGGAAGCTAATTTTTAGGAGACAGGAAAGCCCCGAGGCCTTTGTCACATTGACAATTTACAGGGCCTGTCAAATCAGGGCTGAAAACAGGCTACTCTCCTTTGGGGGGGGGGGTCCCTGGAGTGGTGGATCTGGCATGCTTCAGTAGTTCACACACTCATGAGAAAAATCTTTGCGGGGGTTGGGAAAGCAGTCCTGTCCTTAATGCTTTAGGAAAATTTTCTCATCACTTTATCACACTGCCTCCAATTTAATCAATTAGAGAGACATTTGGATGAAGAAGATCAGATAATCTCCTCTTCAAAAATGGTATAAACTGCAACAAAGATGGATGACAAAGGGTCTATCATTAATGCATACAGAGACTATGCAAATCAAGGAGAAAAAATAGACCAATTGAAAGACAAAATAAAGAAAGGGAAGGATATGAAAATATGAAATACCAATGGCCAATGAATATCATTTATTAAACAAATTAACTTCACCAGTAAGTAAAGAAAATAAATGCAATATAATATAAATGCCATGGAGAGAAATAGCTCCTTACCCCCAATCAAATTGGAAAATATTTTACTTTTTACAGTAATACCTACAGTAATACCTAGTGATATTGAGAGTGTGGGAAAGTAGGCATTTTTCAAGCACTGCTCGCCACAGAGCAGAGTAGATCAGAGGACTATTTGGAAATATTTATCAAAGGCTTTAAAAATGTGACTATTCCATTTCGCCTCTTGGATTTAATCTAAGGAAATAAATGTGAGTATATGTGAAGGTTTACCTAAGGGATACTTATTGCAGAATTATTTAAAATAATAAGAGTTGGAAAACAACCAAAAATTCAACAATGGGGAATTGGTAAAATAAATTATGGAACATCTGTATGACAGAATGCAATGCAGCCTTTAAAAACAATATTCTAGAATACCTAATGGCATGAGAAAATATTTCTGACATACTGTTAAGTGGAAATGGCAAATTCCAAAACAATATTACCCAACTTATAAAAATAAAAAAAGTATACTTATGTACATAGAAAACAGATTGAAAGGATACACACCAAAATGTTAATAGTAATAATTTTAATATGATGGAGTTTTTCTGTGTGTTAAGATTTTCTTTATTTTTTAATATTTCCCCCAAGTGACATGTAATCCTGTAATAATCAGAGAAAAAAATTTTTTTCCTTTTTTAAATTTATTTTTATTTTTTATTTATTTTTATTTTTTTATGTGGGTAGTTCCCTGGCTGGGAATCGAACCCAGGCCGCAGCGTTGAGAGCGCCGAAGCCTTAGCCACTACACCACCAGGGAACTCTCCCCAATTTTTTTTCTTATAACGTGAGGACTTCTCCACGAAGGTTTGAATGGAGAGTCACTTGCATAGCCATCTGCACTAGCTTGACTGGCTTGTTTTCCGTCAACCATCCCTAATTGGGAATTGTTTGATAGTTTAGAAAGAGAGTGAGGGAAATAAAAGAAGTCACTTTGGAACTTGAGACATTTGGAGGAAGAAGTTGAAGAGCTTCCAGAAGCTCTAGGGGACGATGGGCATGGTGATAAGAGAGGGAAAGACCTACAGGGGGGAGAACAACAGACAAGATGGTGGGAAAGGCCAAGCACAACTTTATCTGCAGTTGATTTCACGGCTCCACCCTCTAAGTCCAGCTCTTAAAGCCTTGGTTATCTACCCAATGCCCATTGAGGAAATGCAGGTGGTGTTTCAGCTCTTTTTAAAAAAAATGGTATCCATAAAAAATAGGTATGACCTTGGGCTACAACTGAACAGAGGGATGTCTAGATGTGCCTTTTTCTTACTCCCAGGTCTTAATTTTTTAGAAGATTTATTGGGAATTGGAGGTAATGAGGAGGAGGAACAGTAAACTATTTTAGTTGGAAACAAAATGGAACCAATAAGAAATGATGCTTCCCTGTTTCTGCTGTAACGGATTGAGTGGAGTGGAGGAGTTGACCTGATAGGGTCCTTTTCGGCCTTGGGGTGATTTGCCTTGTCAGGCTTCCACTTCTCAACGGTCCAAATTCATTCTATATGAAGGTCATGTACAAAGTCCTGGGGCTTGACTGGCCCCGGACTTCTGATAGTACGTAGAGTATACATCAACTAGTAAAGCAATTACTTTCTTTACCCACTGGAAAAAGATCTCTTTCCATTTTCCAAATCCAAATAACGGAGAAGTGTGGGCAAATAGGATCGGAGCACAAGGATGGAGACAAGTTGAAAACCCTGTTGTACAGAACATGCACCGAGACACTGGGTCGTTTTGCCCGGAAAAAAGAAACACAAGACAGTGGCCGCAGATGTGATGAGGAAGAGAGGATAGGTTTGCTCAGTTTGGTTTCAAAGAGCGGCAACAAGGGCCAGAGGCTACTCAGAGGTTGGTTGTGTTTCAGAATAAGAAAATTCTAGCAGCCACAATTGCCCGACGGTGGGATTAGGCTGGTTTAGGAGGAGTAAAACTAGTTTCTCTTTTGACCCCTTGTTGTAGGTTGGCTTCCTGGGAGGCAGACTTAGAGGCTGGGATTAGCTGCAGGAGGTGATTAGAGAGCGTTCCGGGGATGATAGTTGGGGGAGAAAAGGAAGCAGGCTGCAACAAAGGAAGATGTGCAGTGACAGTGTCTCAGTGGAAGTCAAAACCAGTCCTACAGGGGCCCCCCTCTGATGTGATGACAGTTAGAATATCTCGCGCAATAGATGCTTTAGGAGGTGGGGAGTTCTTAATACTGAAGGGTTTCAAACAGAATCAAGAGGAGCATTTGAAGGGTGTTACTGATACTTGAACCAGATGACCTTCAAGTTACCTTCTAACACAGGAGATGAGTCCAAGTTTAACCTTCTTTCAGAGTGCAGTCAGAACTGAGTGCCCTTTTATTTGACTGAGTGGCATTTCTACCCCTACACATCCCCCACCCTCAAACTTAAAATTTTGTCACAAGTGAATAGCCTGTCCTATTAGTTTATATTATAACACTACCTAGATATCTGGCATATGGATATTTATGAGCCTTGAAAATAAGGGCCAAGAAATCACAAGGCCTAAAGCATTTTTATCAGCTTCTCTCCTTCCCTGCAGCCACATCCTGTATTCACAGAAGTAAAGATGAAATGTGGTTGGATACTTCTTAAGATAACAAGTACCTTTAACTGATCTCGACAGCTAGAGAACGATTCACTCGGGTTATTTTTTTTCTCAGAAGGTTTATTTGGCATCGTGTTTGGATTCCAGGCTTCTATGGATGAACTCATGACTCGTTTGTCTGATCAGGAAACATTCCTCATGAAACATAAATGCACAAAGAGCTTTGGAGATTGAAGTTTCATGTTTTATTTGTTGAAAAGAAAGAGGTTCTACTAATCAACTTCAACATGTGTAAAGGCAATTCCCAAGCCTTTGAATGTGGAGGTTTAGAGGAGAGATTACAAAACCAACTCATTAACAAGGGAAGTTCCTTGAATGTCTGGGTAAAGTTGGGTTCTAGGGAATACAGACTGACCACCCCAAGGGGCCCCGCTGTGCTGCTCAGTCCATTTAGGATGGGTTGACTAAGATGAGTGATAATAGAGCATGTTGCTCTAGGAGTCAAGAGAGTTGAATTACATTTATTCAAGCATTCTGTTTGTACAATAGAAATGAGAAGTGACCCTTTCTAGAGAAAATTCTGACTTCCATTAACTTCTTTGGTATCCTTTTCTCCTTTACAGTTTTAAGTATGAGGGGAAAAGCATAGAGTTTTGAATTAAAAACAAAATAAAAAGTGGGCTTCAGACTAGTTTCATGAGTTTGTAGTTACTAGTTTCAGGACTTTGATAAGGTATTTTTGTAGCTTTGATGTTTATTCACCTTTAAAATCCGAAGAAGAACTATATCCGTCTCATAGGGTTGTTGTGATAATTACATAAAACTAGTAATTTATGTGTTTAGGATTTGCCTTGCTCTAGAAAGGATTTAAGGAAGCTTATAAGGAAGGCTGTATTAAATACACAAGCACACACCCATACATGTCCCATACAGATGCACATGACATACACATACACAATACACAAATACAGCATAAGTTAAAAACTTTTATAAAATATAAAAGAGAAACAAAGGTGGGGAGATAGGATGAAGACAGAAATGAGAAGGAAAATATGAGTGGGATACAAATTTGGTTCTGACCTCTAGAGCAAAAAAAAAAAAAAAATGGTTTTAGGAAAGGCAATCCAGTTCCATAGAACATTCCAGAGTGTCCATCATAAGAAAAGGAGCCAGTTGTCCAAGAACACTACCAATTATCTTGGTTCCAGGATGAGGTAGGAAATTTTTTTCCGTGTAAAGAAGATAACGTGTGAGGGAATGGCTGAATCTTTACAATGGCTTTACAGTAAATGCAATGCTGAGCTTCACAGGGCTGTTCATTATATTGATTTTTGATGGCATTACACCAAAGTAAAATACAATCCGAAAAACAAAGCAAGACATGTAGAAGTTGCTTAGAATGTGTTTGTAGGTATCTTGCACCTTGATGATCTGGCTTGCCCATCTGGCAGAGTGAATAAAGTCCATGTTTCAAACAAGTCTTCCTGAACCGAACAAGATAATGTGTTAATGAGCCTATAAACAACCAAGTGCTATAAATGGTGCATCGTAATTCTCCTGGTACCTCTAACACCCACCAGAAATCTAGCTTTTGTCCTGACTTGTGAACCCTTCGTGATTACGAAGCAGCTTGACCGATTTATCTCTGATGAAGTTAGCAATAAAGACTTTAAGGGTTGTTTCTGTTAGGAATATCTGCATTTTCAATAAGCAACTCTTGGAGATTCTAAATTCGTAAAGGCCCAAAGGAATGAGTCTCTAAGGGAAATAATTTGTTCCCAATGACAGGAGACATATGAGGGGGTGATTTTCTTCTACATAAGTGGTCATTGACTTTGTTACAAAACCACTTCTCTAAGGAGAGATTCGGAGTCTAAAAAATCTAATAAACATGTTTTTTTTTTTTAAATTTTCGAATTTTAAGAAAGTTATGCATTTTACAAGGCAAAAACTTTTATTAACTCTGCATCTTCCAAGCAACCATTGCTAATGGAATGCTGTTACTAATTTGTCCTTAATTAGCGGTTCTCAACCTGGGGGTCACGACCTCTTTGGGGGTCGAATGACCCTCTCACAGGGGTCACCTAAGACCATCGGAAAACACATATCAGATATTTACATGACGATTCATAACAGGAGCAACATTACAGTTATGAAGTAGCAACGAGAATAATTTTATGGGGGTCACCACGACATGAGGAACTGTATTACAGGGTTGCAGCATTAGGAAGGTTGAGAACCACTGATTCCAGGATAATTTTGCACCAAATAAATCTGACTCTGTTTTTGATAGCAACACATCATTCACAACAAAACCTGAGAGGAACAAGCTACTTTCAAATTGATTTTCCTTTCTGTAAAGAGATCTTAGCATTCATTTTATTTAAAAATTTGTTCTAATTAAAACTTGTTATTTAAGGAAAATTCAGTCTTTCTGCCAAGAGGTAGGAAAATGCTCTGAAAATCAAACAGTTTTCAGTGTCACAAAAGAAAATGGATGCTTCAAACTGGAAGGTAGTTGGGAAAGAGATTGCTACCTGGACAGCTGATCAATACCTTTTGTGTATCAATCCGTGGATATATGATAGTCAGGAGGGGAGGCTGTCATACTAAGTAACCAGTTTTATGGAAAGGAGCACAATAAGCCAAGACGATGGGGTTGCTGTTTCTGTATTTTAGTTTCTGCACTCACAATGACTTTAGCTGATGAAGACTACAATTATTCACTGACCATTCTCAAAACGCTTCTTATTAAAAAAAATATACCAATTACTTAGTTACTTCAGACTGGTACATCCTATGTGTTTAGCTGGAGTTTGTGAATTTTAACAATATCCAAAACATACCATAAATTGGTTCTATATATCCCTCCAGGAAAAGAAGGGTTTCTTAGGGGTTGATATTATGTCTCTTTCCAAGAGGAGTATCATTTTTAAACAATTTGTTTTTATCTATTTTACCTGGAGAGTCATTATCTCCAAGAGAGAGTGGGCATCACTGAGTGAAAGGTTGCAAATCCACAAAGTAGAAATATTCATTCATTGACCAAATTCTTTCTGAGCAATTCCCCAGAGCCTTGGACTACAGGATGAGTTCAGGAAAGGAGTGAGGTTGTGAGTGGTGATCAAATTAATGGCCAGCCGGGAAGCTGCTGAATGTCCCAGATGGGAAGGGGGCATACCAGTTGGGGTCCAATTAGGAGACAGAAAGCCCACAGTAATATAAACGGGAGGTTCAATATAAAGAATTGTAAGCTATGATAGAGTAACTACAAAGAGGTAAAGTTAACTCTAAAGGGTATCATAAAGCTGAGGGAAAGTGTCCAAGGAAGGACAAACTCGGGAGAGTGCCCTTCCTCAAGCCTGAGGTTCCGACCCTGTTAGAGAAGGTGGAGTTGAGTCCACTGGGTCGTGGAGAATTTTGCTGGGTTGCCAGCTCTAGAGCTCATCCATAGGTGCCAGGCAGGTAGGAAATAATCCTCGGGGGGCGGGGGTCAAGTGAATTGGGCAGGTGTACAGCAGGAGGGGGCACCATTGTGTGCCCAAGGCCTGGATTTCTTTGTGTCCACTTTGGGAGGGTCATGGGAAGGTGGTCACCGGACCCAGGCAGTGCTGCAGTCATTGAAGGATGGCAGATGTGCAGAGGGGACAGAACACCACCAGGTGTCCCCAGATGCAGCACAAGCAGACCGTACAGCAACCTTGTCCAGCCTGTGGCCCGGACAGCTTTGAATGCAGCCCAGCACAAATTCGTAAACTTTCTTAAAACATTATGAGATTTTTTTTTTTTTTTTTTGGTGGTTCATCAGCTTTTGTTAGCATTAGTGTATTTTATGTGTAGCCCAATTCTCCTTCCTCCAATGTAGCCCAGGGAAGCCAAAACATTGGACACCCCTGCCATGTGGTAAAAAGAAAAAGAAAATGCAGAACCAGAACCAGGAAGGGAACCCTCCTTCCCCCTGCAGTGTCCCTGCAGCGCCCTCTATCGACAAAACTTATGTCACGTTCACTGTGACGGAGAAACGCTTCCAGTCCAGCCGGTGGTGGCGGAGCAGGCACTGATGGGTGAATTTGAAGCAGAAAGACCATGCATGGATCACTGGCTCATTTGTGGTGATACAGAGCATCGTCCAAAAGCAGTGAGAAGGTAGGAAGCAGGGAGAGAGCTAGCTATCCCATCCACCTCATGGACCAAAGGAATGGGCCCTTGTGCTGACATAGCAATGCTGCGATTTGTAGGACGTGGTCTAGGTGGCTGATAAAATAGATAATAACGAGGCTATGCCTGGGCAAAACTGTGCAGTCATTTGTACAGTTAACTAATTGCTTACCGAACAATTTTTTCTAACAGTATAAATGGGTAGGTCCCACCCTGTGTATTGGCATTGCCCCCCCCCAAAAAAAAAAAAAATTAGTCAAATCAGCCAGGTCAGGGAAGAAGTCAGGTTGGAGGCTAGGGGCCAGGTAGCAAGAACAATGACTTGATCTTTCAGTTTTCACACAGCCAACGGAGAGTCCATCAGGTAGCTAACCTTTGTAGAAATTAAATAAGTCCCTGCACTTTGGCATGGAGGTAAACGGGGTGGGAAGGGCACAGAGATAGCTCTGAAAACTAAGAAGACCTGACAATCAAAAATCATGGCTTATAATTCCCCCTCCCTGCCTTCCTATTACCATGGCAACGTGAGACCGTTGCACAGGTAGGCCATTTGTAGACTCTCTTTGGCATCTGCCTCCACCCAATCTCACCTAGATGGCAGTGCTACAGCTGGGAAGGAGTGGGAGTGGTGGGGGCTCGGACCTGGGCCCTCACATGTTTTAGGAATTGCAGGACCCCTCTTCTGCTTGTGGATTTGGGCTCTGGGTCTCCAGAGGCTGTTTCTGCTTCTCAGAGGCACTTAGAGCTGCACGTTACTGTGCAATCATGATACATTCTGAATTGGAAATGTATTTTTTATTAAAAATAAAATAAAAAATTAGCCACTGGGGGGCTAATAATGAGAAAAACCCATGGGGAAATGGGAACTCCCATGGAAGCAGAGAAACCGCCAAATCCATCTTTCATCGATCACCATTGACTGCAGCTAATTTGTGAGGTAATAGGACATCCCACGAGTGTGGGTCTTTTCAGTTTCACAAACAGAAAAGTGACAAGAAGTTGTGGTAGTTATTTGTTTAATATAATCACTTTAGGTAAATCACTTCAAATTACCAAATTGTATGTATGTATGTACGTATATCTATTTAAACACACACACACACACACACACACACACACACACACACACACGAGGGTTGTTGTCTGGAAGGTATCCAGCAACGTACTATGAAAAATAGAGGCATTTATGACTGGATATGTTTTCTGGATAGCCCTTGTATATCTATACCTATACCTGTACCTGTACCTGTACCTTTCTATTTCTATCATCTCTATGTCTCTATCCCTATCCCTATCTCTATTCGTATCTGACTCCATATCTACATCACGTATATCAGACTATCCAAATAATTCCTGACTTTCATAACGCTTTACAATACAAAGCAGATATGATCTGATTGAATAAAAATGTTATGAAAATTTGGTTTTGCCAGAGGTTATTTACAATGAATGGTGAAGAATTTTAAAACAAATTCATTATTCAACCACTAATAGTTATCAGGATGAAGAAAGTCCTTGTGTGTGTGTGTGTGTGTGTGTGTGTGTGTGTGTGACATTCTACAAAATGACTTTTGCAGTGACATTCTGTTGAATAGCAGCAGAGTGACCTGATTGATAATGGGACTTAATAGGAACATGGGGTTTTTCTTAAGTGAATTACATTTAGCGATAATTCTGTTTGGGAAGCCTTTGCTGTCTTCAGATCTGGTTAAGCCCTGTGGGGTCTCTCAGAATTACCTGTTGGGAATCATCGGTGAATAAGAATAAGTGGTAGTTCCATGAGAGGCCTGAGTGTTCCTCTCCTGAGACAAGAGGACAGGTGAGCTGTGCTGTTGAGCTACTGAGAGAACTGGGGGCTGTGGGGACCCAGCTGAAGTCAGGAAGAGCTGAGAAGGAGGTCTGTGAAGTCAGCTTGAACTGTGCAAGTTCTGCTACATCCCGTGCCACCTTTGAGCCTCACCACAACTCTGGGGGAAGTGCAAAGCAGGAATTGTCACTTCCATTTACTGAATAAGAAAAAATTCAGAAAGGTCAAAGGATTTACCTGCCCAAATCCACATAACTGACGTGTAACAGAGCGGGGATTGGAAACCCAGTCTTCTAATGACAAATGCTGTGCACTTGCTACTTTGTCGTAGTGACTCATAGCCACCAAGTCCCTTCCCAAGTTTTAATTTTGTTTTAAATCCATGGGTTAAATGCATGGGAATTAATGGTGAGTGAATGGTGGACTTGATAAGGATAAATATCCTCCTTCATTCCTAAATAATAGAAATAGACTAGATATTTTCATTAAAAGTATTTAATAAAAGATGCCCGAAGAGTTCTTTATAAATCAGAGTTGAATTAAATAGATTAAATATCAATAAGAAGAGCATTTAATCAGGTGTCATAGCCAAATAAGGCGTGATGATATTTCTAAGGACATGCTAATTAAATAAAAGAGGTTTTTGTGTTGCTCTAATAAGTATGTAATGTCAAAATTTAACCAAAATTTGCCCTGGACAATGGTTCTCATGTCATATACATATGATGTATTTTGTTTGGGTTCTCATGGGATAGAGAGGGAATGGAGAAAAAGAAAAGCATTTGTTAATTCTTTTTAGCTTGTTTTCTTGCAAAGAAACAAGAACTATTGGCTTTAGGAATGGCGGTATTAAACAGTGTCCTATGAAATGAAAAATGCTGGTTCAGGTTGTAATTGGAAAAGACTCACCACTTTACTATACTGGTTAGTGATTATTTTTAGCAACTCAGACAACAGTGATTTGATATGTACTGTCCTACTAGGTGAGCAGAAAACTCAGAGCCCTGGTTCCACTAACACCACCAACCAACAAATACCTGGAGCAAAAGACATTTACTGAGTGCTTCCTACATGTCAGGCTGTGCCACTGCCTTCGCACAGGAAACCCATTTCAACTCCAGAGCAATCCTAGGAGGAGGTAAATATTATTTTCCCCATTCCATAGAGGAGACAGTAGAGGCTTAGGAGTGGCCTATGATTTTATTTTTATAGTTGTGGAGGCAGCCTGGGTGTCGGTTGATGGATGGATAAAGAGATGGTACATATACACAATAAAATATTGCTCAGCCATGAGGAGAATGAGTTCTTGCCGTCTGTGGCAGCATGGATGGACCTGACGTGTGTTGTGCGAGGTGGACTATATCAGAGAAAGACAGATGCAATGTGATTTCACTCGTATGTGGACTCTAACGTACAAACCAAACCAACCAACCAACCAAACCAGCAAAACAGAGACACACTCATAGATACAGAAAACATTTGATGGTTGCCAGATGGGGGTTGGGATGGTGGATGAAAGAGAGGAAGGGAGTAAGAAATACAAATTGGTTGTTACAAAATAGTTATGAGGATGTGAAGTACAGCATAAGGAACAAAGTCAATGATATTGTAATAACTAGGTATGGTGTCAGATGGGTACTGGATTTATAGGGGTGATAGATGGGAAGGAGTTTGGGGACAGGATGAAAAAGGTGAAGGGATTAGGAAGTATAAACTGGTAGTAACAAAACAGTCATGGGGACATAAAGTAAAGCGTAGGGAATGTAGCCAATAATACGGCAATGACTATGCATAGTGCCCGGTGGGTACTAGACTAGTTGGGGGGATCACGTCTGAAATTATACCAATGTCTCACCACTATGCTGTACACCTGCATATAGAATAATATTAAATGTGGACTGTAATTGAAAAATTAAAAATGAGGGAGAAATGGTGAAAGAGAATTAGACGTTCAAATTTCCAGGTATAAAACAAGTTAAGTCATGGAATGCAATGTACAGCATAGGGAATACAGCCTATGATATTGTGACATCAGGGTACGGTGTCGATGGTTGCTGGACTTACCATGGTGACCATTTCTTTTGATATATAAATGTTATATAATGACGTGGTATACACCTGAAACTAATATAATATTGTATGTTAGCTACATTTTAATAAAAAATCTTTAAAAATTAAAATAAATAAAAAGAAGCTAATTTGATGAATTTCCTTCTAAGGAGAAAGATGATTATTGAATCTTAGAAAAGTAGTGACTTCATCTCTAGAGGTATTTTTTTTTTTTAAGCCAAGATTTGAGAAGAAGTTAAGAATGGTCATGAGACTGGATGACTAGCTCTTTTATGTCCCTTCAAGGAACCGTTGTTCTATGATTCCACAATGTCACGGTCAGAGTTAGAATCTAGAGTGAAAGGCGCTTCCGCTTTGGTGTTACTACATCAACTGGGCTTTTGTCTCCATGACCTCACTAAGGTTCTGCAATGTAGGTGCAGAGTCTCGGGTGCAGTCAACCTTGGGATTCTATGACCGTCTGAAATAGCAAGTCCAGTCGGAGAAATTGGGGTGCTCCCAGAAGCTAGGGATCTGGTCTGGCAATCAGGCAAAACTGAGCCCCCTGGTTCAAAATGGCAAACACGAGGTGGAGCAGAGAAATCCTTCAAAGCAGCAAAAGGGCAGGAATGAGCCACTTTCACCGGTCCTGCAGCTGCCCTTGAGGACAAAGAAGGAGCAGCTGAGGGTACTCAAGCAGCCAAACACAGGTTTTTAAAGCAAGTTCCTTCTCACAATCATGTCCAACGACTGTGAAATCCTATTGCTTTTGATATTTTTGGAATCCTCATATTTCTCCTAAAACAGTGGCATGTTATGATTTTTAAAAAGTTGAAATGATTTAAACATGTTTTGACATGAATTTTGAGAATTTTAATATACCTTTATAGATTTCTAGAGACACTCTCTAGGTAGCCTTAAAGCAATGGGTTCTGATCAGTGGTTCGCTCTCGGTAGCCATTAGCCAAACTTTATGAAGAATACCAACATTAGAAACGGTTTCACTGCTGTGTGTGAGGTGAGTTGAAGGATTAAACATGATACTTACTCTTACCACCCCCAAACGTCTCTGAGGCCCCTAAGGTACCTCTTAGGAACCCTTAGAATTCTTGGGAGAGTAGTTTGAAAATGATTTCCTTGAAGAAAGAAAATCTATTTGTTGGTAGCCTCTGGAAGAATGTCTGAGAAATTGTCTATTACCTTGACTTCGTAAGTTGTAGAAAATTGTCTCATGTTTCATATGCCCAAAGGTATAATACGTGCATAATTATGGATGAACTGTCTTTGCATCAATTTTAAACTATTAAAGCAATTAATGATTAATGAATAGATTGGAGAAGATGCTCAAGTCTCTTCTGGAATCTCAAGTCCATCAGCCCCCCCCAAAAACACTCAGGAAGTGTCTGGTTGAGGGTAGAAGATAATTAGAGGGAAGGATTTCTTACACCAGTGATCTTCTTGTAAGTTCAGACAGTAACTGAGTCCGATTAACATGAAAAAAGGAAGTATTCCAAGATATTTATACTTAATATCAGAATGAAGAGGATATTAGAAATGGCTTTCCTTAAATTTCTGCATATTAGCCATATTAGCCTTAAATATCAAGGGTTTTAAACATCTTGAGCTGGATGTGAACTTGGTATACAATCTTGGAAAGTGTAATTACTGATTTTTCATAGTCTGTATGTGTATACATCGTCTGTATGTGTATGTGTGTCAATATACAAAGTATTTTATTTAGTAGCCAATTCACCAAAGAAAGCAAGAAAGAAAAAGGTTCCAAAATGTTCGTGCATTTTTGAGATAGATAATTCATATATCAGCCATAAATGCAAATATTAACATACTTCCATGTATCATTGCCATATTGTAGGTGTTTAGGGAACATTTAGGGATATTTTCATTTACTCTTAATTATTTAACTTGAAAATGGTGGATGGTTCACTTTTGAATTTGCACTCTTTAATACCTTGCTATCTCAGCCTCATCAATAGTATTGGCAATACTTTTCAAATCAATCGATGTGGCTATATCAGAAGTGATTTCTCCTATTTTGAATTTTTGCTTTCTCTCTAATATTGTAATCAATACAATGACATGGTTATAAGACATTATTACTGCTAATCAATGGTCCTACCACAGACTATTATTACAAACAGAAACATCTGAAAATCTCTACTCATTTCATCACTAGGATCACACAAAAAAAGTGTTTTGTTTTTCGTTGTATTCATCAAGTCTGGCCAGAGACTGGTTTTTCTCTCTAACTAACTGAGTTTCAATTTCTTCCTAATTATAAAGTGAGGGTTAATAACAGCTACCTTCTATAGTTATTGTGAGGATTAAATGAAATGAGGCATATAAAAATGCCAGAAACCCCAAGTGCTATAAAAATGAATTGTGGGAATGTAAAAGCAGAAGCACAGGAGCTAAGTGAGAGTGCAGCTACACAAAAAACGCCCTTTCAGGTTTTGCTGTCATAGGGTCTCGTCCTTGACTGACTCGGGTTTGGAGACCCTAATGAAAACGTGTGTGCCATCGCTGTGGTTTCCATGTTTAGAACGCTGCTCTTCTGTCTTTTTGCAAGTGCAGACGAACAGTCTGGAGAAGCACTACAAATTCTTAAAAGCCAAAATGCAGTCCTAGGTGATGGTTTTACAAGCTTTGTGCAATAAACTCTGTCCCATTCTGACACAAATAGAACAAGCCATGATCCAATTCCCTTTAACTCTGCCTTAAGGAAACACAGAAAAGTCTCACGAGACTCTTCTAAGTGGTCTGTCAGCCTTACTATCTGCTGCCTTTTGTCTGGCAAAAACAATGTGTCAGTCCACAATGCAATAACGTGTTTTTGACTTGATGCCAAGAATTCTGGCTTCTAATGTTAAAGGTGTTGTGAAATGATCATGCTAGAATAGAACATGCTGGGCTTTTAGGAAGACAAAGGTAGAGAATTGGCATGAGGAAAAAACAGAATGAATCCATGGCAATTTTAGGTGAATTGAATATACATCAAGGGTTTTAAAATTCAGATTGCCATTTAGGGTGACCATGGTGGTTTTCAAAAAGAGCAAGTGACTAGGTTGACTAATTACCTTCTGCCTGCTTGTTGTCACCTCAGGGCCTATGGTCCTGCCAGGAGAACTTTCTCCAGGCCTTTCTACCTGGCCAAATCCTACTCAGACTTCAAGGCTCAATTCCAGCTTCACCTACTAGGGCCACATGAACCTAGCATGACCTCTTGCTCCTTACAATGCCTATCAGACTTATCGAAATTACCCAGATGACTCCGAATTAGGTGCTACCTTAAACTGTTAGCATGTACATCTCTTAGCTGCTTCATTAGGCCACAAGCTTCTTGAGGCCTGGAATAGACTATAGTCTCCAAAGTTCCATATATTTATAGTACGTATACAGGCACCCCCCATATAACATGGTTGTTAGATTCCTTAAAAAGGCAAATTTGCATGTTATGCAAATCCGTGTTATACAAAACAAAGAAGTAGTACATAAAAGGGGGTTAGGTTCAAAAAAATTAAAACAATATACTATATTTTTATAATTAAGAGAAATATCTTTATCAAAGCAATTTTCAACAACAGTATTACGTATTAATACTCTTTGTCATCACTATTAAGTCCCATTAACTGAGGGCGTTTTCTTTTCGACAAGGTATCTTCATCCTCTGAACTTTCTTCAGCATAATCTTGACTTCTATTCTGTACTTTTTGCAAAATATCTGTTGTTTTCGTTTGCTTGCTTTTAGTTGAGAGATTTTTATAAATTTTGTTATATGGCGTAAGCACTTGTGAAGTTGTCTCTTAAGCTTGGTTCTTCCTTCAGTGGAAGATCTTCATTTAGGAAATGCAGCTCCAACTGTTCGGCTAAGTCTCGGCCTTTCTTTAGGTTTTTTAAAGTAAAGTGTTTGACTTCTTTGTTTTCACCTGTGCTATGGTCCCCTGAATTATCTTGGTATATTCCAGGTGTCATTTCCACCAAATTTTCTCTAATTTCAATGAGATGTCTTCTGCTCTTAAAAGCTCTTATTATGCTCCATGTTGTTCGGGGATTTCCCTAATTCTCAAAGCATGTTCTAGGATGCCGTGTTGTATGAATGTCCCCCCGGTTCTAGAACTGTGTTAGAGCGAAACTGTGTTATATAAAGTGTCATGTTATACGGGGTTTACCTATACAATAAATAGCTTTTGAATTAAGGTGGATCGAATTGACAGAGACATTTCAAAAGTGGCTGAATACCATTTCCCAGCAGCTAAGCATAAAATTCCAATCGGAATTCTGCCATTCAGAAAGTCCGAACATGATCTGAAATAAGTGCTTGATTTTGTCAGTCTGCAAGTGCAGACGAACAGCCTGGAGAAGCACTACAAATTCTTAAAAGCCAAAAGCCAAAGAGGACAGAAGCTGCTGTTAAAGGAGCAGTACCTTTTCTGGGGTTTTAGAGAAGGAATTTAGAAACCAACCTGTTCTGCTCAGACATTGAAGGATTGAATTTCTAACTTCCATGCGCAGTATCGAATTCCACCTGGGATTTGTGCATACATTGGATTTAGAAACCACCAAGGCAATTTTTTAAATTACTCTCCATCTGATTTGTAAGGTAAGAAGGATTAGGGAGCTGCAGATCAAGCCCCAAACCTGTTTTCTGTAGAAAAATTTTAAAGAGCATTGTTTTCATTGAGCAGTTTTGGAAGAGCTTGTAAATAGCCCTCAGAATATGTAGACTTCTCAATGGAGAAGACAGTCCTGCTGTGAAAGGTCTTGAATCAGAAGACCTTGACCTTGACCTCGACCCCGGCCTGAGTAGCCACTGGCTTTTCAGTGTGAAGTTGGAACGACTCACCCTTGTGATTCTCCACTTCTTCCTACTTTTTGCTTTGTTCTCTACTTTCCAGTTCCCATTTCAATCCAGTTCACTTGCATGTTAGAGTCACCATGACAATTTATTCGGTTCTACGATTTGGAGCATTAGTTGACTTTTTAATTTGTGTCTTTAGTGTCTGATTTCCTCACTCCAGAATCTGAGAGCTGGAAGGGGTTGGTTTTGTAACTAGCCCTGCAAGACTCACGCAGCCTTTGACTGTCAGGGGTCCTGTGAGTCTTGAACCTATAGTGGAGAACTCAAGTAATTATATTTAGAATTACAAATCCCCACCCCAAACCCAGAAAAGTTTCTAATAAATATATAGCATTCCACAGGCATATGAAAAATTAGTCCTTGAAGGGAGTGAAGTTCTTCAAGGACTATTTTTCTTTGAACGTTATTCTTTTCCTAATTTATGCCTAATATTTGATGCTCTGTTTTATTTTTAAAAGATTTCCAAGAAATTCAGAAAAATTCCAAGAAAAATTGACTGCATTTTCTGGCCTCGTTTGAATGCTTGACAGTCCTGGAAATCAGAAAGTTCTGTGAAACCTAAACTTTTGCTGCGGCTTTTGCCCGACATCACTTGTTTTGTCTTAACTGGAGCCTAGAATATCGACTACCCATGTATTAGATACAACCCATTTGTAGGAACTCGAGGGATTTAAAAATTCTGGCATGGACTATTTTGTCATTTGAAGCCATTTGAAGATGACTTTCTACTCTTATCTCCTGAGCTGCGCCTTTGTGGGCCACCTGCTCTGGTCTGTTTTGTGTGCTCCTATTCCCTGAACACTAGCCTCTTGCTTGTTCATCGCTTTGTGCTTCATTTAGGCTGTGACCCTTGCTGGCACGCCTGCTTCTTTATCTCACCACTGCAATGTACACACCAGGAGTTTATAAGCAGGGGCCTTGTGTCTTTTGCTTGAAGCTGTAGCATTTGGTGTGTCTCAGCTCTGTCACTCACATTGTATCCCTAGAACAGTGTTGAGCATGCCCCACATATTGGTCAAATGACATTTGGTAATTAATATCCACATTCTACCCAAACATTGAAGCCCTTTCCAGAGAAAGACAATAGCAAAACCCTTCATTCAATGCAATTCAATGGATGTCAACAACGTATCGAACATTGCACTCCTACATTTACACTCGCAGGTGTCTACCTAGTTGGTCCTTCATGCTAAGAATGTGCTTCCTACAACCGCTGATGAACTAAAACATTAGGTCTCAATAACACATCAAGGTAATGTCCTCCAATTCCACACCAGGTCACAATAAGATAATAAATGCCATTTATTGAGGGCTTAGTATGTTTATCTAACATAGAGTACTTAGTGTGTGCCAGGCACTATTTTAAGGGCTTTCTACATTTTAATTTTCTTAGGCCATGTCTGGGATCTTCTCCACAGCACCTTTGCTGGAGACATCTTTGCTGCAAGCATTTTTGCCATATAACTAATTTGCAGGAAGGCAATTTTTGCCATAAAAAGGGTAAAATAATGGATTGTCAAGTTTTTGTTAGTTTTTTGGTTTTATTTCTCCATCGATGAATCAATGTATTTAAACTAGTTGTCAGTTTGGTTTCATGTCTCCATTGATGAAGTTCTCACAGTTGCCCCCATTTTAATACTATAAATCTTAGCCATCACAATGGTCTATACAATGACAAGTGTAGATTTGGTGGGGGCCTTAAAATAATTAGCATTTCTATAAACAATGGTTTGCTGCAAGAGGTGGTTTCTTATTTGAAACACACTACATTGAGAGGAGAAAGAGATGCCAGAGCTTCTTTGAGGGCATGGAGTTGAACCCACATTTCTCACTGAAGGAGGACAAAAGTTTTGTATAATCTACAAAATAAAATCAGTTATTTGCACAGTATTTCCATGAATCTATTATATACAACACATTTTAAAGGTATTCAAATATATTGTACTTTTCAATAAGTTCTTTTAAATTTTATTATTCATTTTTCATGTTTCATTATGTTTTTCAGTCTTTTAGTTATCCTGATTTTATCTTTCGTCACAGCAAAATTGACTTATGGCCACTTAGCGATGCAACAAAAACAGTTGCAGCAAAGATGCTGATGGCTAAAGGACCTAGAACCTTCTTAAGCATCGTATGTATCAGATGCTATCATTATTCTTATTTTACAAATGAGGTTACTGAGGCACAGAGAGATTACGTAACCTGCCCGAAATCCTACAACTGACAGAGCCAGGATTCAAACTCAGGAAGGCTGCCTCTGGAGCCCAGCCTTTAACCATTACACCACACTGCTGCTTTCTAGGTATGCAGCTTGACTACAGGTCTTAGGTTGTGCCTCCACTCTCTGCTGCCGAGGACCAATTTCTATGACCCGGAACGCCACTCCCTCCGTACATACAAACTTGTATTAAGCTTCGGAAGCTCAGAGTTGGCTGTTAGCTTTCTCAGCCCCCATTCGGCATTTTCAGGGCTTGCTGCCTTTTCTGCATGCCTGTTATGCACGAACCCACCCGTCTTTCCTATGAGGCCAGGAGCCGCTGTGGGGATGACTAACGTGGCTGACTCATCTGCCCTCTCTCCTTCCACATTCCGGAGCACAGGAAGGTGCTTTGGGGGTAGGGGGCACTTGTAAGCGTTGGTTAAATAAATACACACGTTTAGAGAGTTCTTCCTGTTCTTTGCTTTTAAAGTCAAACTGCTCCTAAGAGTTCAAAGCGCTAAAACTTAACCTCCATTTCTGAGATGGATTACAGGAAAAGTAAATAAAAAGTCTTCTCCAGGTGTGGGAGCACAGGCCCCGATGAGCCTCCCCGACTCCTTTGCAGCTGAAACTCAGCGATCTTTAACATATTGGCCATTTCTCGGTGGCACCGTGGCCACCGGTGGGTAAAGATTGCCTGTAGCAGGAAGGATGAACTGTAACATTAGAAGATAGCTTCCTCTGTGTTAGCTTTAATAACGTGGTACAGAATATTTTATGACCTTTTATGATAGTTCTTGCCTGTGGTAGATTAAAGATGGCCACAAATTCTTTGCTACTCTTTCATGTAGCCATGTCAAGGTCAGAAGGAACCTTTTGGCTTCCACCTTAGGCCTCTGGGAATACTGGTGAAACCCAAGCTCCATATTGTGAGGAAGGTCACAGAGCCTGCTGGAGAGGTCCCAGCCTCCAGCCAGCACCAACTTGCCAATCACGTGACTATGTCATGTCTGCATGGGCCCTCCAGGCCTACTAGAGCCACCCTCTCGATGCACATAGAGCAGAGATGCCCTGTCTGGCAGGGCCTTCCCAAATTCCTGACTCAGAAATGTTGTGCGCTGAATGAAATGGTGGTTTGGAGCCACAAGCTTAACCCTTTTGCCGTGACATTCAGATAGATCAGACATTCATTCAGATCCGAATGAATATTTCCATCCGCTGACTGAGGTGTTCGAGTTTACCCCACGAGCTCACAAAAGACCAGATGTACAGTTTTCTATATTCTTGTGTTTTTCAAGAATAAATAACAATAGGAAATTTTAATACTTTAATGTAATATTTATCTTAATAAAATGTACCAACTTAGCTGTATTTACTTAAAAATATAAATAGTATAATGATTGTAAAAATGTTATTCAGTGTGAAACTGTTTTAAAGACTTTTTTCCATTTACCAGATTTTTAAATATGTTTTCCTGTGGCGTGCACTCTCAACAAGAAATGTTTTGTCTGCCATATTGTGTAACATTTTGTAATAAACTTTTTATGTCATCAATGCCATTAGATTCTAATTTATCTATACATAAATCTAATTGTTGCTGCTTCGTATGTTTTGAGTTTTTACTAAAATTCAATATAATGGTAAATTTAGTACCATATAACAAAAATTTAAAATAAAAATGCCATTCTTATACAAAGAAGCTCAAAATGTTATTATTAAATGCATAAAAACAGTCCAAATATCAACTTTGTGTGTGTGTATTTTTGACACACGCTGAAAAAAAATAACTTGAAGTCCATTAAGGCAGGGAAAGGACTAAAACACAGCAATAGTTAGAAACAGCTACAAATACAGACTATCAAAGAGCTTTTTTGTATCATATGTAATTTTTTCCAAAATATATCCACTGGTTTTCCCTATTTGGCCTCCCTTCAGTCCTCAGTTATGTGGTACTTCGGAAAGAAACTGGTCATAGATCACAGCTCAAAACAATGCTGAAAGAAGTGGGGGAAAGTATGGCTTTGTTATTCTGGGTTAAAATTATAAAGAAATGGAAATGTGAGCAGTCTGACCTTAAAAAATTCAACACATAATTCTATAATTGCTTCAAAACTCAATTTATAATATTAAAAATAATCTAGACCTGTAACCAGATCAAACAGTTACTAGATCAATTATTTCAGAGGAACATTATGCAGAACAAGAATATCCTCCCACCTCTAACCCTCAAAGCCTATTAAACGCAAATATACTGGGAAATTTAACATGGTCACAGTTAATACAGCGCTCAACCATTCCCAAGTGAGAACGAGTTAGCAGAAGTCCAGTTCACTGTGTGAGCACAGGGGAACTAGGGTGACTCATTCTCAGGGGCCACTAAGGCAGCAAGGTAACACAGGGCACCTGAGAGGCAGCAAGGTGTATGAAAAGCAAGGGGGCATGTCTCTGAGAATTTCTCCTAATTCACTGGCTCTTTTAGGCTGACCAGGCTTCTGAGACTTACAAGAACCTTTGATAAATACCAGCTTACAAAGGGTTAAACGAGACAGCCCACGGGACTTGGTTGTTCCCTCCAATTATTACCTCTGTAAGGTCTCATAATATTCTGCTCCCTCCCAATTTCATCTCCTTTCTGACCTTCCTTCCAAGTGGGAGGATCCCTCTAGCTCTTTGAAATTAGATTTGCTTGACCTCTAGTGACTGTTATTCTCAGCTGAACAAGATATTCCTGTCTTCGTTCTCCCCATGTGGCCTCAAATGCTCCTGGCCTTATAGCTTGTCAGCTCATTATCAGAATATTTGCAGAAGAGCCAGAAATCCGAAAAGAGACAGTTCAACAGATATTTTCCTCAGGACCTGCACGAACTGTCTTCACACACACTGACTAGGGAAGCCCACACCACAGACCACATCCTTTGAGGATACGAAGGAAAAACACCTAGTTATTATTGCATGGTAGTTCAGACCAGGTATATATATTTACACGGTGCAAATACTTTCCTCACTGATTCTTTCATTTCCTCTTCCAGCTAATTAGTCACACAATGGCAAAGACTGTTCTAAAGTGAAAGGGAACATTTCCCCTCTGCCATGCCCCACCCCACATACTTTCATGCAGGTCTTTGTACAAATAGGGGCTTGTTCTATTGTGTCCATCTCTTTGAAGGAAGGGTGAAGAGATGAACGAACCCGTGTGGGTAGGAGTTGTGTTAAACCTCCTATACCTCTGGTACTTAGCTCTATTCCTTGATCAGGATTTCAATTTGGTGGAAGCTCTCAGTAAAATGGTCTTTGGAACTGGTACTTAGGGGAAGAGTTACCTGTTTGTTCTTTATTTCTTTCTTATTTCACCAAACTTATTTCCCCAAAGGATGTAAGTAACCAGACATTAGGATCAGGCTTACTTCTCTAATACTTTACTGTTGGCTCAAACTGGAACCCTGAAGAGTCACTAGGTTTTACTGCCACTTTTACAAGCAAGGCAGAATCATCCCTTCGGCAATGGGAACTTGGGTGTGGTGATTGTAGAATTTACTGTATTTTGCCATGTTTAATGTGCACTTTTTTGCCCAAATTTGTGAAGGAAAAATAAGGATGCACATTATACATGGGTAGTAGTAATTCTGTAGCTGTATAAATGTTTTACTTCTTTTATTTATGCTTATGAGCGAAAGGTATCACATAAAATTTCTTGTACCATAATTATGTTAAGCAATAAATTAAAATTCCTTTATAATACAAAAAACAAGTACCTAAATATAATAAACAAATAAAAATTGAATTAAGAAAATTATAACAAAAGACTTTTTTTTAGGAGTTCCCTGATGGTGTAGTGGCTTAAGGCTTCAGCGTTGGCACTGTCAGCGCTGCGGCCTGGGTTCAATTCCCAGTCAGGGAGCTACCCACATCCAAAAAAAAAAAAAAAGACTTTTTTTTCTGCAAGTTTGGGCCCCAAACGAGGATGTGCATTATACATGGGAGTGTATTGTACGGGGCAAAATATGGTAGCCCAAGCACACTTCCCATACTGAGCGCAAACTTCCCATTTACAAGGGAAGGGATACATAAAGGATGGTTTTTAAGATCCTGTCACAACTACACATTTAACTGAAATCGTAATAAAAAAAAAATGAATGTATTCTAAAAGTCACTCAGTTGTTGACCCATTTAAGCACTAAGCACCTTGAACTTGCTTTAAAACGTCACAAGCCCTTTGAAGGCAGAGGCAATGCTTTTAAGCTATGTAGGCAGTAAATGTCTGTCAGCACTACTTTTGGCTAACTATATTTTTTAATTCATAAATTCTATTTTTTTTTTGGAACAGTTTTAAGTTCACAGCAACATGGAGATAAATATACGGACAAGTTCTTCCATGAGCAATGTCCCCACTGGAGTGGGACATTTGTTACAACTGATGGACCTACATTGACATGTCATTATCATCCAAAGTCCATAGTATAGGGGTTCACTCTCGGTGATGAACATTCTATGGGTTTTGACAAAGGTATAATGACATGCAGGCACTATCGTAGTATCATACGGCAGTTTCACTATGATAAAAATCGTCTGTGCTCCGCCCCTTCATTCCACCCTCCTCGCCAATCCCTGGTAGCCATGGATCATTTTATTGTCTCTATTGTTTTTGCCTCTTCCATAATGTCATATAGTTGGAATCCTACAGTATGTAGGGTATATAGTCAATAACATTATTGTAATAACTATGTATGATGCCAGGTGGGTACTAGACTTATTGGGGGGATTATTTAACAAGTGACATAAATGCCTAACCACTATGCAGTACATCTGAAACTATCAGAACATTGAATATTAACTGTGAATGAAAAAAAGAATAAACATGGAGGCCACATAAATATTACTGAGTGAAAGAAGCCGATCTGAAAAGGCTAGGTACTCAAATGCCTTTCAAATTTATAGGATTATAAAGTCAGGTCTTCCCATGCCCTAACAGTTGAAGCCCAATTTAAATTAAACATTACTTTTTTTTTTTAATTTAAATCACAAGGGCTCTGACTGGCAAGCTCACAACTTCCTCTTTTTATTTAGACTAAATCATTCTTTGACTCAATCTTCCCCTTCCCTCACCCTTGTCTTTCTCCTCATCTCAACAAAATCATCAATTTATCAATGAACTGCCATGGAAACTCCATTTGAGCTGTGATGTTTTACTGTAAATATCACCTACCCAGGGCATCCTGCTGAGCACCAACAGACGTGCTCTTCCTGGCTGATGGCCAGCCTCTGCTGGGTCAATGCTCCTAAGAGGACTGATTTCACCTCTGTGAGTTTATCACATGAAGAGTGGCTCTTTGCAGAGTTCTCCTAATGACAGAAAGACATCTGTCTTGCCTTAAATTGACTGCCCCACATGCTGGAGTCACATCTGTATAATAGTCTACAGACAAATGGTGGGGCTCTGTGGTATTTTATGTCATACAGAAAGTCATGTTTTCATTTTCTATGCTAATAGAATGGACCCAGGCAACTCTGTGCACCGTTGTAAAGTGGGTTCAAGTTAGATTTTACCACCTCCCCATCTGCTATGTTGTTCTTGTCATTCTTTGTCCTCGGCCACTGAGAGCTCTCCCAATTCTTCTTGTTATAAATTGAATTGTGTCCTCCAAAAAGAGACCCATGGATGTCCTAACCCCCAGTACCTCAGAATATGACCTTATTTGGAGACAGGGTCTTTACAGGGGTGATCAAGTCATAAAGTGAAGTCATTAGGTGGCCTGTAATCCAGAATGACTGGTATCCTTATAAAAAGGGGAAATTTAGGCACAGACGTGCCCAGAGGAAAGACGCTGTGAAAACACACAGGAAGAATATAGCCATGTGAGTGGAATGATGCAGCTAGAAGCCAAGGGACACCCAAGAATTGGCAAACGTTTGATATCAGAGAGTGCGGCCTTGCTGATACTTGCTTTTGGACTTTTGGCCTCCAGAATTGAGAAACAATACATTTCTGTTGTTTTAAGCTACTCAGTATTTGGTACCTTGTTACAGCAGCCTCAGCAAATGAATACTCCCATCTCCCCACCATTCAAAAATGCCCTCCGTAAAACCCGGGGTTCCTCCATCATCATGCCCCATTCTGGCAGCAATCTAAGTGGCAATTCTACCCCTCTTTGTCCTCTAGCCATCAAATTGTCAGTCTTAGATCCCATTTCCCCATGGCCTCGCCCTCGTTGGGATCATTTGGTAATAATGAAGCAACTTCCTTAGAGCAAATGCATAACGAAGCGTGAGTGGTGGACTGAGAGTGTAATGGCCCAGTTCCCAGGCTGTATGTAACCATCACCAGAGGTTTCCTAGGGGGAACCTTCCACTGATGTTTCCCAAACTGAAGTCCAAAGTTTCTCTGAGAATTTTTTTTATCTTGTATGAGGTCTGACAATTAAGTTCACGAACTTGCCACCGTGTGCTGTGAGCTGTACAAACAACTCTGTAAGGTGTCATAACCGTGGTCTATCTGTGTCTCACAGCTGTGTTCGTGTTGACATGTGGCAGTGTCTTATTGAGTAGTGTTCATTACTGTTGTGTGTTTTTGAGTGCCGTTCAAGGATGTCGGAGCTTGAATTAGAGCAATGAACAAACATTAAATTTCTTGTTAAACTTAGCAAGAGTGAAAATGAAATCGGGGACATGTTAGTCCAAGATCATGGGGATAATACCATGAAGAAAACAGCAGTGTACAGATTGATTAAGCATTCTTCTGAGGGAAGAGAAAGAGTCACTGAAGAAGAGAGATCAGGGCGGCCAATAACAAGCAGAACTGATGAAAATATTGCACAAGTTAGCCGAATTGTGCAACAAAATTGTTGGCTAACTGTGAGAACCATAGCAGAGCAAGTAAACATCAATAGAGAAACAGGAAAATCTTAACTAAAAACCTTGGCATGAGATAGGTGTGTGCAAAAATGGTCCCAAAGGAGCTCAACGATGAACAAAAGCAAAGGTGAGTCAAAGTTTGCTTTTTGGAGAGGCAAGATGATGTTTTGGGCCATGTTATCACTGGTGATGAAACATCGGTGTACCAACATGACCCTGAAACAAAGCATCAAAGTGCACAATGGAAGTCAGCCAATTCTCCATGACCAAGAGTTCCATCAGTCCAAGAGTTAAAAGGATGTTGCTAACCTTCCTTGGTATCAGATGGATTGTTCATTATGAATTTGTACCAACTGAACAAAGAGTCAACCAAGTTTACTATCTGGAAGTGCTAAAAGCTGCATGAAAAAGTTAGATGAACACAACCTAAACTTTTCGCCAACAACTCATGGCTCTTGCATCACGACAATGCACCAGCTCACACAGCACTGTCTGTGGGGGTGTTTTTAGCCAGTACATAAATATCACCCTCCCTACTCACCTGATCTAGCTCCCAATGACTTTTTTATTTATTCCAAGATAAAGGAAATATTAAAAGGAAGACATTTTGATGACATTCAAGACATCAAGGGTCATATGACAATAGCTCTGATGGCCATTCCAGAAAGAGTTCCAAAATGCTTTGAAGGGTGGACTAGGCACTGGTGTCGGTGCATAGCTTCCCAAGGGGAGCGCTTCAAAGGTGACCGTAGTGATATTCAGCAATGAGGTATGTAGCACTTTTTCTAGGATGAGTTCGTGAACTTAATTGTCAGATTTTGTATTTTCATTTATTATTACACAATCCAATAAAATTTTTAGTAATTTTCTAATTATAAACTCAAAACTTTTGTTTTGCCATGGTTAGTATAATTGAATGCAATTTATATAAAACATTGTATTTACTTTTTACTTTTTTCCAATTTCATTGAGGTACAGTTGACAAATAAAAGTTGCAGAGGTTTGAGGTATACAATGTGATGTTTTGATGTACATATACTTTGTGAAATCCCCACCATTATCAAGCTAATTAACACAAACATTTCCATCATTTCACATAGTTAACTATTTTTGTGTGTGAGGGCATTCTGTTTTAAAGCAATTTTTCTCAAACTGGAGTTGGCAAGAGAGTTTTTATTTTCCTTTAAAAAGGGACTATTTATTTCTCAAAATTAAGAAACACTTCTAAGTGAATGGAATGGCGGAAGAGGCCTTGTGGGTCACTCCCTTCTTACCCCTTGCCTCTTCTGACCCTGAGCTGGGTCTGGTGGAGGCCACGCCAAATGCTCTAGCTCATTGTTGGCCGCTGCATGTACATCTATGTTTGCTTGAGGTTCTCATAACACAAACAAGATGGTTCATCTGCCTTTCTGCCCCTTTAAACAGCCTTTCTAAATGACACTCTCTTTTCCCCTACCACTGCTCATTGAGCAAATATGCTGTAAGCTACTTTTAAAATCAATTATTTAGAGTCTTGGAGGCTGGAGAATAGAACAGAAGTTCCTTGGAGTATTTTGAAGTAAACATCAAATTATAAACGAAGAACGCTTTCTAAATAGGGTGAGGGGGTGGGAGCAGGGATGTAAGTGGATGGGCTGGATTCCAATCCCTGCCCAACCTTCAGGAAAATTACTTCCGAGCAGGAGTCCGAGTTCACCTGCTGGGAGAGCTTTTGGGAACCCTCGGGGGTAACGCCCCCATCTCTGAGTCTAGAGAAAAGGCACAAGCTTCGAGGCACCCGTCCTGTGTGTGCATGTGTGCGCACGCGCTCTGGGAAAGGATGGTCTTCAGCACGCCTGCTTTCCACCCTCCGAGCCTCACCGACACTAATGAAGACGTGTTACCCCTGCTGAGGAAGCAGAGAGGGGAGGGCAGGCCCAGAGCGGGAGGGCAGAGACGGGATTGGTGTGGGGGGCTTCGGGTCCCGGGAGGCCCCTCCCAGGCCGCCTTTGCAAGGCCTGATTTCCTCCTGTGGCCGGTCCAGGGCAGAGGGAGTCAGCAGGTGCCTGGAGCGAGGTTTGCCCGAGTACGAGACAACCTGACAGGTAGGAAAGGTTTTTTTGGAATAGAACGATGAAAGTACAAAGTTTATTAGATTCCTTTTTATTCTAAATTTCCAAAGCAGGCCGGACATTTCCTATGGACCAGGC
Source organism: Lyroderma lyra (assembly GCA_004026885.1). Lineage (NCBI taxonomy): Eukaryota > Metazoa > Chordata > Mammalia > Chiroptera > Megadermatidae > Lyroderma > Lyroderma lyra. Next base: position 152,295 of record PVJL010003476.1, read on the forward strand.
GTCTGGAAGGGCCTTCTGTGGGCCGTGGGCCAGCTTTGGTTTCTTCTCTTACCCCAGAAAAAGAGGAAGCATGCAGGCCACCTTGGAAACCCCCGCTCACGGGACCTCTGGGCGTGGAAAGGATTGACTAGGTCTCAGCTAAGGGATCATAGATTATGTCGTATTTTGGAAAATATTTCCAGGTTTGGAAAATCCAACTTAAACATATATACACAAAATCCCCATAACGTTTCATTAAAACATAACACATACATGTATTTTCATATGCTTTTACATAATGACACCTTTTCATCACAGGCACTGTGTTTCAATTAAAGGCTAATCAGTGGATGTAAAGTTTCAGTGAAGCAGGAGGCATAAGTTCTTCAGGTCTGCTGTACACCGTTGTGCCTGTCGCCAACGATCCTGTACTGTGCACTTAAACACTGAAGAGCCAGATCCCCTGTTCAGTGTTCTTACCAAAAAACTCACTTCCTGCTCTCTCAGATCCTTAGGCTTTCTCTTTAGAGGCAATCCATATGACCTTCCAAATATGTCTCTCTATATCGACAAAAATATCCACATGTCAGTGAACATATAGGTGTCATTTTTACACATGGAGAATGCTCTACCCAATATTTGGGATCTTGCTTTACTCACTTAACAACATATCTAAGAACTCCTGTTGTGCCTATGGTGGAATGATCCAAATCATTCTTTAAAGCTTTACATCATGGGTACTGCAGCGAATATCTCCTACCTACATCTCAACCAGCCGTGCAAGTTGATTTCCCAGATACATTCCTAGCAGTGGAACTGTTAGATCAAAGGTATATATGAATTTTTTATTGTTATAGACATTGACAAATTGCTCTCTAGAGACAGCACATCAATTTATATTCTCTGCCTCTCTGCACTCTGCCCAGTGTTGTACATTTTCAAACTCTCTGATCTTTGCAAACTGTAGAAGTAAACAACTGTGTCTTAAGTGACTTTCTCACTTCCAGTCTTGCTCACTGCAGTTTCCTTTTCACCCAGCAGCTGCGTGATCTTTCTCAAATGTGAACCTGATTCTATACCGCACCTGTATAAGGCTCATCTGTGACTTCTCCTTGTCCTTGGGATGAAGTTCTGTTTCCTCGACTGGCTCACAAGGTCCTTAGCACGAGAGGTGGTCAAGAAATTCGTGGAACAGGGCGGGTTATCAGTGAGGTGGGAGGACTGGTGGACACAGTTTGATTGTGTGACTTATTATTAGTGTATGTGCCATTTTTCAGCCTACTTGCATCCGTGTTCTTTCAGATGCCACCAAAGAAGCACTTCAAACGTGAAGCAAACCCCAAGTATGGATAAAATTGAATTTCACACAATCAGTAAGTTCCTCACACAAAAAAAGGGAAAACACCTCAAACCGTTTTGGAGGAGATGTTAGTGGTTTACAGGGACTGTTGCCCTGGGAAATCCATGGTTTACAAGTGGCATAGCCTTTTCAGGCAAGGCAGAGAGTGGATTGAAGATGACCTCCATCCGGGATGCCCTGTAGAGGTCACTTCCTCAGAATCAGAAGTTGAAAACCTTGTTGTAGAAGATGCCAGACAAAATACAAAGCAGCTTGCGGAAACAGTTGGAGTATCACCTACAACCACTTTGAATAGCCTTCATCACCATCTAAGGATGTCAAACGTTGGTGTGAGATGGGCACTGAGAATGCTCACACCACTTCCAAAACAATAGTGTGTCGAGGGTTCACAACAGTGTTTGGACCTCTGCAGAGACACCAAAGATGAAGTTTTACATGGGATTGTCACTGGAGATGAAACTTGGGTTCATCATTATGAGCCTGAGTCAAAGCAGGAGTCCATGCAGTGGGATTGAAAGGGCACATCATGCCCTGAGAAGTTCAAGGTGATGCCATGGGCTGAAAAAAAAATCATAGCGACTGTTTCTTGGGGATACGGAGGGTATCCTCCTGATTGATTATAAGATCAGGGCATCACATTAACTGGAGAGTACCATTCCAGTCTGCTGAAACAGTTAAAAGACTCTGTGAAGGAGAAAAGAAGAGGAAAATGGACCAAAATGGTGCTGCTTTTGCATGACAACATGCCCGTGCACACGAGCCATGTTGTGTTTGCTACTCTTCAGGACTGAGGCTTCCCAACGTTAAGCCACCCTCCTGACAGTCGAGACCTGGCTCTGGCTGATTATTATTTGTTCCAAAATACAACAAAAAAAATCTTTGACCAAAAAAATTTACAGACAACAAAGAGGTTAAAGCTGCAATTCAGCATATTTTGAGGGCAAAAACAAAACATTTTTTTTGAGGGTATAAATAAATCTATAGAAAGATTGGAGAAGTAAGTGTATCAGGGTTAAGATGAATATATTGAAAAGCAAAACTAATAATAGCTTCCTTCACCCTTCCTTCCCTTCAGTCCGTGAGTTTCTTGGCCACCCTTGTATTTGGGGCCCCCGCTCAAGGTCCATTGCCACACACCGTGTTTCACCGCGTCCAGCCGACCGTGTGGTCCTCCTCTCCCTCACCTCCCTCTAGGCCACTTGTCTGTGCTCCTGCCACCTCAGGACATTGTCCCTATTGTCTCTGCTGCTCTGGCTCTTTCCTACTTATTAATCTGGTTCCAGCTTAGATGTAGCATTCACTAAGTTATAATGGGATCCCCCGTGTTTCCACAGGCCTCCCTTTAAATTATGTAACATTTGGTACACACAAAATATTATACGTAATGTATGCATAAGTTATAAGGCGTAAATATAAAAAAAAAGAAACCTACACCTACGCACCTACCAACTCCCCCTGAGAACCAGGTAACGGCCTACCTGCAGCACGCGCTGATCTCCTGTCCATCGTTGCTTTTATCACACTGGGTGGTAATGGCCTCTGTACTTGTCCCATTTCCCACTATATTTTTAGTCCTGGGACACGGGTCTGGGTCTGACTTATGCGTCCTGATATCCCAGAGCCAAGCATAGGGCCTTAACAATATTTTGTAACTAAATTTAATAGTATCCAGGAAGGGGAATACTTTAAAAAAATAAAAATAAAACAGGCTCCAAGGGGTAAGTTATTAAGAACATCAGTTCACTCTGTAGTCTGGGGCACTTTTCCAAGTTCAAGGTTTAGTTTGTATAGCTTAAGCCTCCTTCTCTGGCTATTTCTGTGAAGCTAGGCTGCTGGGGCATGTTTCTTTTCTTTATCTTTTTATTATGAAATTTATTGGGGTGACATTGGTTAGCAAAACTTACATAGGTTCCAAGTGTACAGTTCTACAGCGCCTTGTCTGTGTGTCGCATTGTGTGTTCACCACCCAGAGTCAGCTCTCTTTCTGTCACCATGTATTTGTCTCTCCCATCTACCTCCCCCACCCCCTGCCCCCTACCCTCAGGCAACCACTGAACTGTTGACTGTGTCCCTGAGATTTTGTGGACGTGTTTCTTTTCTCTCTCATTCTCACTCTTCCAGTTATGATCGTTCCCTTTAATTTTCAAATCACATTATCAATAAGGTTGAACAGTTCCTGACCTACCAGCAATCTACCTTAATGTTGTAACTGCAAAGTGAGTCGGCTTCCTCTTCCGTGGTGATAAGCAGATTTCGTTACCGTCCAAAGCTAGACGTGTCATGCTTGAAACTGATTTTACAAATTAAATGCTACAACCCACTTTAATTAAATAAGGAAACATATCACTCATGGAATTTGATACGGATAATAATAGTAACTCGAATTCAATGAGGGCCAGCCATGTGCTGGCACACTGTCAATTTTATTACTGATCTTCATCATAGTCCTGGAAAGAGAGGAATTGTTATTTCCACTTGCAGATGAGGACTTCTGATTCCACCCCTTTCACCCTTTCAGTGGGGAAGGGGTGGAATCAAAGCAGCTGAACATGGATGTGACAGAGCTGGAATCGGAATCCACGTCTTTGTCTCCCCAAACCCAAGCCCAAGCTCCTTCTACCATCTCACACTGCATCTCCGACAGCAGCGTCACTAAGGCAACAGAGTGAAGCCATTCCAAAGTATTTTCCTTATCCTTTAAACTTGCCCTGGTCTGCTATTTAAAAAATCATTTGTATTGCTTTTTTTTTTTTTTTTTAAATTCATTTTTATTGTTAGATTTATTGGGGTGACATCTGTTAGCAAGGATGACATAGGTTTCAGGCATATAATTCCACAGTGCATTGTCAACTTGATGTATAATAAGTTCACCACCTAATGTGACTTCTCTTTCCATCACCTTATATTTAGCTTCCCCCCCTCCTCTCCCACCCCCTCCCCTTTCTCCCCTCCCTAACCCACTCGTCCCCAACTAAACATTAAACTATCGATTGTGTCCATGGGTTATTTGTTTGTTCATTTCTTTTTTTCTTTGCTTTCAGTTTTATATTCCGCATATGAGTGATTTGAGTGGCAATCTTTATTACTTTTTTACATGGTATTAAATAT